>JACEEZ010001895.1:240000-257500 GCA_016584305.1 Chionoecetes opilio
AGCCGTTATCGGGCATGCTGAACACGAATCTAGAGTCAGTTTTCAGCTACAATGATTAGAAGTCCATATTTAAGCCAATTCACAATGACATGCACAGGGCTCTGTCACGCTGGACTAGAACCCTCCTGGGGAGAGACAAGGAGAGGTATGTCAGGAGTCTCGCTGAGAATGTCGAGGGTCATTTGAACGCTAATGACCTCCGACCCGCCTACCGAGCCCTGAAGAAGCTCCGTTCCAAGTCTCCTTCTCGGGCGAGTGCTATTCGAACAGCAGATGGGCGCCTCGTGTCAGACATGGATGGGCAGATGGCTCGTTGGGCTGAGTACTTTGGGCAGTTGTTCATGGTGGACCCTCCAACTGAGCAGCTTCTCACCACTGGGTTACAGGCAGTGGATGCCGATCCTCCCATTGACGAAACTGCACCCTCTCTTGACGAAGTCAGAGAGGCTGTAGCAAAGTTGAGGGGTGGAAAGGCAGCTGGTGTTTGTAATATCAGTGCGGAGCTCCTCAAAGCTGGGGGTGAGGCCATGATCCGCGGGTTGCATGCTGTCTTGACTGCCGTGTGGCAATCAGGTACCATTCCTCCTGACTGGAAAAGGGGGCTGGTCGTCCCTATCTGGAAAGGGAAAGGGGACCGTCAGGACTGCAACAATTACCGCGGTATTACACTGCTCAGCGTACCAGGCAAGGTGCTTGCCCATCTATTGCTGACACGAATTCGCAGTCATCTGGTGAAGCATCAGAGAGACCTCAGCAGTCTGGGTTCACACCTGGTAAGTCAACAACGGACCGTATCCTAGCGCTTCGTGTCCTGGTGGAACGCCGATGTGAGTTTCGACAGGGGATGCTTGCAGCCTATGTTGATCTCAAGAAGGTGTTTGACTCAGTGCATCGTGAGTCACACTGGGATCTTCTGCGACTTCGAGGGATTCCTGCAAGGACTATTGGTTTGATAACTGGTCTGTATTCTGGGACTGAGAGTGCTGTGAAGTGTGGGGCAGATGTATCCAGCTTCTTTCCTGTGAATACAGGAGTGAGGCAAGGGTGCGTCCTTGCCCAATCACTTTTCAACGCTTGTATGGACTGGGTATTGGACAAGGTTGTAGATCAAAGTGATTGTGGAGCATCCCTCGGCAACACCAAGATCACTGATCTTGTTTTTGCCGATGATGCAGTAATCTTTGCTGAGTCGGTGGAGGTCCTGGTGATGGCTCTCGAGGCGCTGCACGAGGAGGCAAAGCCTTTGGGACTTGAGGTCTCCTGGCTCAAGACCAAGGTCCAGGTGTTTGGAGACTTACTAGATGAAGCAGTACAGTCTGTTCATGCGTGTGGCGAGGACATTGAGATCCTGGAAAGTTTTACATACCTTGGTAGCGCAGTCCATAATGACGGCGGGTCACGTCAAGAAGTCTTACGGCGGATTGGCATAGCCCACGGTGTTATGGACTCGCTCAGCGGGAGTATTTGGCGTTGTCGGTACCTGTGCAGGAGGACAAAGATCCGGATCGTCAAGCTGCTTGTGATCCCTGTCTTACTCTATGGTTGTGAGACATGGACACTAAATAGTGACTTGAAGAGACTAATCAATGCCTTTGGTAATAAGTGTCTTCGCAGAATCATGGGGTATCGCTGGGATGATTACGTGTCAAATCAGCGATTACACCGTGAGACTGAATCGAGGCCTATTACCTGCATAGTCCGTCAGCGCCAACTTCGGCTATATGGGCATGTGGCACGCTACCCTGAAACTGATCCTTCCCATCGGTTTGTATCTGTAAGAGACAATCCGGCGTGGAGGAGGCCAAGGGGGCGCCCACAAGGCTCGTGGCTGGGGCAAGTTGATGTTTCTTGTCGAGAGCTGCTTGGTATGGGAAAGGAGCCTGCATGGGAACTCACGCGTGGTGACCCCCGGGAGTGGCGTCGTAGGGTGGGCGAGGCGACGCTCTGTACTTTTCATCCCATTATTGGGTAAGATCAAGACATTTCAGTGACTTTGTTACTTTTTACTTGTTTATTGACGAAATTATCCTTTGTGCTTAATAAAAAGAGTGGTTTGAAATCTCAGCGGGAGACCCGGGCGGGCTGGGCGGGGCGGGGCACGCGGCGTCTGGCAGGCACGCTGGCACATGCGGGGCGGGGCAGGGCACGCGGCGTCTGGCAGGCACGCTGGCACATGCGGGGCGGGGCAGGGCAGGGCGGGGCAGGGCACACTTGTTTTGGTACTTAGGTATTAATGCACTCACTTCCCTGGTTTTTGAGACACAACTATTATTTCCCAACCAAGTTTCACTGATTTTTCTGAAGGAGAACCATTGTTGCACAGCACACCTCCCTAAAACCCACCTAAAGGAACCCAATACACCCTTAAAACCCACCAAACCTCCCTAAAACCCACCAAAAGGAACCCAATACACCCTTAAAAACCACCAAACCTCCCTAAAACCCACCAAAAGGAACCCAATACACCCTTAAAACCCAACAAACCTCCCTAAAACCCACCAAAAGAAACCCAATACACCCTTAAAACCCACCCAACCCCCTTAACCTCCCTAAAACCCACCCAAAGAAACCCCATACACCCTAACCATTGTTGCACAGCACAGACGTGGCACAGTACTGGGGTGCCACAGTGCCAACCTTACCGTGACGGGACTACACCAAGGGAAAAGGCGCGGAAGGCTTCAACGTTACCCTGGGTCCCCGTGTAGCGCAGAGAACTCGTCGTGCGGTCCCGTCATGGGAAGGGAAAGGAGACATTTAACAATCTGGCCCTTAGTATTCTCAGTATTATTATTAGTATTATTAATCCCTATTTGAGCCACCCATGCGATTGTCAAAGTACTTATAAAAACGCTCCCATGACTCCTGTAGGATGCCTGAAGGAGCGAAGAGGCCCGTGAAGGACTCTGAAGGATTGTATACAAAGCGAAGGATACTTAAAAAAAATAGTTCTTCCTCCTCCCATTTCTTCTCCTCCTCCTCCTCTCCTCCCTTCCCTGCACCACCTCCTTAGGCACACACTGCATGGGAGAGCTCGGACTCCCACTAGTAAGGCTAACAAGGATAATTCAAACTGCCTCAAATTATGGAAAGTTATGGAAATATTTGAACGGGCCAGAAACAACAGGCCAAATTATCCGAAGTGTGAATTATACGGGTTTTAATTAGGAGTTTACTGCAAGCTACAAAATATATATACATCATTTAATTTAATTGACGAAGAAATCAATCATATATGCTTGAAAAGGACCCAAAGAAAAAAAAATAATATGCTTGAAAAGGACCCAAAGAAAAAAAAATAATATGCTTGAAAAGGACCCAAAGAAAAAAAAATTATATATGCTTGAAAAGGACCCAAAGAAAAAAAAATAATATGCTTGAAAAGGACCCAAAGAAAAAAAAATTATATATGCTTGAAAAGGACCCAAAGAAAAAAAAATTATATATGCTTGAAAAGGACCCAAAGAAAAAAATATATATATGCTTGAAAAGGACCCAAAGAAAAAAAAAAATTATATGCTTGAAAAGGACCCAAAGAAAAAAAAATAATATGCTTGAAAAGGACCCAAAAAAAAAAAAAATAATATGCTTGAAAAGGACCCAAAGAAAAAAAATTATATATGCTTGAAAAGGACCCAAAGAAAAAAAAATCATATGCTTGAAAGGGACCCAAAGAAAAAAAAATTATATATGCTTGAAAAGGACCCAAAGAAAAAAAAATCATATATGCTTGAAAAGGACCCAAGAAAAAAAATTATATATGCTTGAAAAGGACCCAAAGAAAAAAAATTATATATGCTTGAAAAGGACCCAAAGAAAAAAAAAATCATATATGCTTGAAAAGGACCCAAAGAAAAAAAATTATATATGCTTGAAAAGGACCCAAAGAAAAAAAATCATATATGTTTGAAAAGGACCCAAAGAAAAAAAAACATATATGTTTGAAAAGGACCCAAAGAAAAAAAAATATATATGCTTGAAAAGGACCCAAAGAAAAAAAATTATATATGCTTGAAAAGGACCCAAAGAAAAAAAATTATATGTTTGAAAAGGACCCAAAGAAAATAAATTATATATGCTTGAAAAGGACCCAAAGAAAAAAAATTATATATGTTTGAAAAGGACCCAAAGAAAAAAAATCATATATGCTTGAAAAGGACCCAAAGAAAAAAAATTATATATGTTTGAAAAGGACCCAAAGAAAAAAAAATTATATATGCTTGAAAAGGACCCAAAGAAAAAAAATTATATATGCTTGAAAAGGACCCAAAGAAAAAAAATCATATGCTTGAAAAGGACCCAAAGAAAAAAAAAAATGTTTGAAAAGGACCCAAAGAAAAAAAATCATGCTTGAAAAGGACCCAAAGAAAAAAAAATCATATGCTTGAAAAGGACCCAAAGAAAAAAAAATCATGTTTGAAAAGGACCCAAAGAAAAAAAATCATGTTTGAAAAGGACCCAAAGAAAAAAAAATGATATATGTTTGAAAAGGACCCAAAGAAAAAAAATTATATATGCTTGAAAGGGACCCAAAGAAAAAAAAATATATATGCTTGAAAAGGACCCAAAGAAAAAAAAATTATATATGCTTGAAAAGGACCCAAAGAAAAAAAAATCTTATATGCTTGAAAAGGACCCAAAGAAAAAAAATTATATATGCTTGAAAAGGACCCAAAGAAAAAAAAATCATGTTTGAAAAGGACCCAAAGAAAAAAATTTATATATGCTTGAAAAGGACCCAACGAAAAAAAAATCATATATGTTTGAAAAGGACCCAAAGAAAAAAAAATTACAAATCCACAAGGTTTAATACATACATAACCTTTAACAAATATAGATACATCTTAATCCCAATAAATCACCGCTATGATAGGTATGAGGATTACATACATTACAGAGAGAGAGAGGGAGGGAGGGAGACACAGAGAGAGAGAGAGAGAGAGAGAGATTATCTACATCTCTGGTTTTATTCTAACTGTGAGAAAGAGAGATAGACAGAGAGAGAGAGAGAGAGAGGCACAGACAGAGAGAGAGAGAGATTATCTACATCTCTGGTTTTATTCTAACTGTGAGAAAGAGAGAGATAGACAGAGAGAGAGAGAGAGGCACAGAGACAGAGAGAGAGAGAGAGAGATTATCTACATCTCTGGTTTTATTCTAACTGAGAGAGAGAGAGATACAGAGAGAGAGAGAGAGAGAGGCACAGAGATTATCTACATCTCTGGTTTTATTCTAACTGTGAGAGAGAGACACAGAGAGAGAGAGAGAGAGAGAGGCACAGAGACAGAGAGAGAGAGAGATTATCTACATCTCTGGTTTCCTCTAACTGTTAGCAAATCCCAGTTGATTGGAGTCTTGCGTGGCGACTTGTGGGAACGCTCTGAAGGCAAAGGCACACTGCACTTTACAGACGTGGTCGTTGAGGATAGACTCCGGGCTGTAGGATTGTGCCAGGTGGAAGCAGTTGTCTATCTTCAGGCTTTGACAAACAGGCTGAGGAGAGAGAAAGAGAGAGAAAGCCTGTATTAGAACATTTAAACATAACAACATAAGCCTGTGGGCAAAAACATAACATAAGCCTGTGGGCAAAAACATAACATAAGCCTGTGGGCAAAAACATAACAACATAAGCCTGTGGGCAAAAACATAACAACATAAGCCTGTGGGCAAAAACATAACAACATAAGCCTGTGGGCAAAAACATAACAACATAAGCCTGTGGGCAAAAACATAACAACATAAGCCTGTGGGCAAAAACAACAACATAAGCCTGTGGGCAAAAACAACAACATAAGCCTGTGGGCAAAAACATAACATAAGCCTGTGGGCAAAAACATAACAACATAAGCCTGTGGGCAAAAAAAACACAACAAAATAATAATAATAATAAATAAATAAATAAATGTTGCCTATATATATATAAAAATAATTAAATAAGTCTATATAAGAAAATAAGGAAGCTACAAGAGGCCGTGAGACCTACACGAGGTAGTTCCTGTTACTTAACACTACCTACATCCACCGGTAGCGGTAGCTGAGTGGTTAGCGTCTCCGAGTGGCGTTCTCGGTGACCAGAGTTCGATCCCCGAAGAAAACCAAAATCTTTCTGCAGCGTGGAGTGGCCTAAGAACACCCACATGCCCTGTCCATTAACTCTACCTTCGACTGTGAGTGCTGGGAGGACACAGGGGGGCGGCATGAGCCTCTAATCACAGGCGTCACTATAACAATCCTGCCTGCGCCACCACGGGCGAGGACCAACCATCACAGCCCTCAAGTGTGAACCTCCAGAGCCTGCCATCTGAGCCCTGGGTCACCACTGCCTACAGGCCTTAGCCACAGATGTAAAAAAAAAATATATATATTGTTCATGACCCTTCACGCCCAGATCTTTCCTTTGCTATATGAAATTGTCTGTTGTCAGAAAGTGTGCATTGGAACATTGGAACATAACAACATGAGGGATGGCTCACAGTGGCTCACACAAATAACTACACTTTTTAGCGCCTGTAAACCTGTGTTGTTCTGCCGAGTGCCGCGATTACGTTCACACATGCAATTCGGGGACTTAAAAAGGAAATAGGGAAAAACTGGTTCACAAATAGGGTGGTAAATGATTGGCATGGACTCAGTAGACAGGTAGTTAGTGCGGAGTCATTAGAGAGCTTTAAAAGGAGGCTGTATAAATTCATGGATGGGGATGAAACGTGGATGTAGGTAGTGTTAAGTAACAGGAACTACCTCGTGTAGGTCTCGCGGTCTCTTGTAGCTTCCTTACTTTTTTGTTCTTATGTTCCAATTCATTCCAGGGAACAAATTGTCAGGTTTGTTGCTCCCGCGTCCCCGCCATCAACAGTGTTTACAGTGTACAGTGTACCCGCCATCAACAGTGTTTACAGTGTACAGTGTACCCGCCATCAACAGTGTTTACAGTGTACAGTGTACCCGCCATCAACAGTGTTTACAGTGTACAGTGTACCCGCCATCAACAGTGTTTACAGTGTACAGTGTACCCGCCATCAACAGTGTTTACAGTGTACAGTCATCCATGAATCGTCATATGTGTCTAGTCCCTATTCTGTCCGTCTTCCTACCGTAGATAACAGTAAAGTCGCCAGGACAACGTTTCTTTTCGATGTACAGCCGTGTGGTGGCGTTAATACTTACATTTCTACATCCATGATTTCAGGACAGTTAGAAGGGGCTATCTGGAGAGTTGTGTCATTTTGTGTCTTCATCTGTGTCATAGTAGGGCTATAAATGAACAAATTACTAAAATATCACCCGAGTGGCGACCTACACTAAGGTCGCCAGCTAGTGTTTATGTTCTGAGTGTCCTCCCGCCGTCGTCGTCGCCCGAAAAAACCGCGTAGTGAAATTGTAAAGCGTGTATACTTGCAGCTACAAAGCATAAAACAACGCTGAAACAGTGTAGATTATACAGTCATGATATAAACTACTGTGTATCATCTTCAGTGGCACAGACACAGCAGTAGTGAGGCTATCATTCCTTATATATGGCGGCTGGCGACTATAGTGTTATCTACGGTATTGCAAGAGTTAATCAGTATCTTTACTCTTTCACCCCTGCTACATCAACCCCTTCCATAAACACCCCTGCCACACTCACCCCTTCCATAAACACCCCTGCCACACTCACCCCTTCCATAAACACCCCTTCCATAAACACCCCTGCCACACTCACCCCTTCCATAAACACCCCTGCCACACTCACCCCTTCCATAAACACCCCTGCTACAGTCACCCCTTCCATAAACACCCCTGCCACACTCACCCCTTCCATAAACACCCCTGCCACACACCCCTTCAACACCCTTCCATAAACACCCCTGCCACACTCACCCCTTCCATAAACACCCCTGCCACACTCACCCCTTCCATAAACACCCCTGCCACACTCACCCCTTCCATAAACACCCCTGCCACACTCACCCCTTCCATAAACACCCCTGCCACACTCACCCCTTCCATAAACACCCCTGCCACACTCACCCCTTCCATAACACCCTGCTACATCACCCCTGCCACACTCACCCCTTCCATAAACACCCCTGCACAGTCACCCCTTCCATAAACACCCCTGCCACACTCACCCCTTCCATAAACACCCTGCCACACTCACCCCTTCCATAAACACCCTGCACATCACCCCTTCCATAAACACCCCTGCCACACTCACCCCTTCCATAAACACCCCTGCCACACTCACCCCTTCCATAAACACCCTGCTACAGCCCTCCACACTCACCCCTTCCATAAACACCCCTGCTACAGTCACCCCTTCCATAAACACCCCTGCCACACTCACCCCTTCCATAAACACCCTGCACAGTCACCCCTTCCATAAACACCCCTGCCACACTCACCCCTTCCATAAACACCCCTGCTACAGTCACCCCTTCCATAAACACCCCTGCCACACTCACCCCTCCATAAACACCCCTTCCATAACACCCCTGCCACACTCACCCCTTCCATAAACACCCCTGCTACAGTCACCCCTTCCATAAACACCCCTGCTACAGTCACCCCTTCCATAAACACCCCTGCCACACTCACCCCTTCCATAAACACCCCTGCTACACTAACCCCTTCCATAAACACCCCTGCCACACTCACCCCTTCCATAAACACCCCTGCTACAGTCACCCCTTCCATAAACACCCCTGCCACACTCACCCCTTCCATAACACCCTCTAAACACCCCTGCCACACTCACCCCTTCCATAAACACCCCTGCCACACTCACCCCTTCCATAAACACCCCTGCCACACTCACCCCTTCCATAAACACCCCTGCTACAGTCACCCCTTCCTAAACACCCCTGCCACACTCACCCTTCCATAAACACCCCTGCTACAGTCACCCCTTCCATAAACACCCCTGCCACACTCACCCCTTCCATAAACACCCCTGCACACTCACCCCTTCCATAAACACCCCTGCTACACTAACCCCTTCCATAAACACCCCTGCTACACTAACCCCTTCAATAAACACCCCTGCCACACTCACCCCTTCCATAAACACCCCTGCACATCACCCCTTCCATAAACACCCTGCTACACTCACCCCTTCCTAAACTGCCATACCTTCCATAAACACCGCTGCACACACCCCTTCATAAACACCGCTGCCACACTCACCCCTTCCATAACACCGCTACACTCACCTTCATAAACACCCTGCCACACTCACCGCCATAAACACCCATGCACGTAGCCTTCCATAAACACCCCTGCACACTCAGCCCTTCCATAAACACCTGCCACTAACCTTCATGACACCGGCCTACACTCACCGCTTCCATAAACACTGCCACAGTAGACCCTTATAAAACCCTGGCAACTAGGACGCCGTTATAAACATGCCAACTAACCCTTATAAACACCTGCTACAGTTGCCTCTTCTTATATATACCTAAAATGGCTAAGTGACCCCTTCCTAAACACCTGCACACTCACCCCTTTATAGTACAGGTGCACATGACGCAGGGGGAGATGCGCTCGGGGCCAAGTCTATGGTCTGCCAGCGCAGGACACTTCTACTCACATCAGGTAATCTTGGCAGGTCTCTACAGTTCACTCGGGGGTTCCTGCAGGGATAAAGTAGGGAGGCGGTTATAAGACATGGAGGGGCTAAGTAGGGAGGCGGTTATAAGACATGGATGGGCTAAGTAGGGAGGGCTTATAGCTGGAGGGTGCTAATGGAGGCGGTATAAGCATGGAGGGCTAAGTAGGAGGGCTTATAAGACATGGAGGGGCTTATAATACATGGATGGGCAAAGTATGGAGAGGATTATAGCTTCCTTTTTTTTCTTATGTTCTTATGTGTGTGTGTGTGTGTGCCATGACTCACAGGAATGGGTCCGGGAGATCAAACACGACCGCTTTACTCCCACGGGTCACAGTTGCACTACTCGGGTGTGGGAACATAAGAACATGGGAACATAAGAACATAAGAACATAGGAACATAGGAACATAAGAACATAAGCCTGTGGGGGGGGAAGAAAAAAAAAAAAAAAAAAAAAAATAATAATAATAGTTATATATACACAACTAGACTCGCCCACTGGATTACCACCACTCCTCGTATCCCACACCATTACCATCACCAAATGTTTAAGCCCTTGAGGCCCAGAACGTTATTGCCATTGTAATTTGGGTGCCATTAGATGATTATTAGTGACTATAAGCAATGTTTTATAGCTATCACCTGTTTAGTATCCTCGTTCACTAACTCCTGTGGTATATTCAGTGACTTTTCGTAATTTTATGGCTGACAACAGACAATTTTTAGTGACTATAAGCAATATTTTAATAGCTATGACCTGTTTACTATCCTTGTCCACTAACTCATGTGGTATATTCAGTGACTTTTCGTAATTTTATGGCTAACAACAGACAATTTTTAGTGACTATAAGCAATATTTTAATAGCTATCACCTGTTTAGTATCCTCGTCCACTAACTACTGTGGTATATTCAGTGACTTTTCGTAATTTTATGGCTAACAACAGACAATTTTTAGTGACTATAAGCAATATTTTAATAGCTATGACCTGTTTACTATCCTTGTCCACTAATTAATTTGATATATTAAATGAGTCTTCGTAATTTCATGGCTGGACAACAGACAATTTTTTGTATAGCCAAGGCAAGATCTGGGCGTGAAGGGTTACCATTGCAAGCCTCCTAAGACTAACCTCCTAAGCCTCCTAAGACTAACCTCCTAAGCCTCCTAAGACTAACCTCATAAGCCTCCTAAGACTAACACAACGTTCCTGTCATGCTTGGTGTATTAGTCTCTTGCTCACCCATACACAGCACTCATCTACGCATAAATCCATTTACCACCCTATTGGTGAACCAGTTTCTCCCTATTTCCTTTTTAAATAAGAACATAAGAGTCCATTCCAAGTACAGGGAGGTCCCGTTATACCAGCATTCCATATACGAGAATCCCATGATATGAGATGTGTAAATTAGGGTCTATTTTCAATATACGAGATCGAAAATCCAATGTTACGACATTCAAACTGGGGTGAGTAAAATTACCAAGTTATTTACTAAAGTAAATTACAAGTTATTTACTAAAGTAAATTACAAGTTATTTACTAAAATTATAAAGTCATTTACTGACTATATGATTTTACCTAAGGTTGTACGATAATCAATCTGAAAATATGATAATTCTGGTGGCTCGGTACGACAATGTGGCCTACAAAAATTCACAACCCTGGGCGAGAAGCCAGCAACGGAGGTAGTATAGCCAGCAACGACCTGCTCTCGCACTACCTAGATACTACTTTCCCTAACGACGGAAGCTACAAAGCTCCCTCGATAGGTCGTAAACGAGTAGGAAGGTTGTGACTGGCTAAGGCGTCATCCGTCACCAGCCAACGACAAACAGTTTTTAAAAATTCTCGACCAATCACAAGCCAGCGAGACATATTTCCGGGCAAGAATGGCATGCCAGACTGCCTCTCTCCGCCTTCTGTCCCCGTCATCTAAAACTAATTCTCGTTTTATTCGGAATGCTTGCATTTTAAGGAGTTTTAATGTATCAGATAGTAAGATTAAATAGGAGCCTTTTGCTAGTTTTGTGTAAGGTGTGTATGTGGGTTAATAGTGAATATTTGTCTTATGGGGCAGCCCCGTGGCAAGAATTTCTCCGTCACTCACTGCCTCGCCAGCAGTCACCTTATCATAACATCTTTAAATAGCCCTTATTTAAGGTGACACACGGTGCTACATTGATTTAGATAATGACACGTGTATATAACATCTCACCATAATCACTAAGTTGTATAATAACGAGTGATAAGACGTTTAAGCCTGCCCAAACCTACCGTGGCGGAGGAGGTGGCGGCCTGCCCCGTCCGCCGCCTCTCTCAAAAACCGCCTCACCTGTGCCTTCCTGAAGAAGTCAGGTCAGCTCCCACGCCTGTGATAGCACCATAGGATATCACCAGTGATCATAGGATTCCTCAAGGGTCCTCGCTCCCTACTAAATATTACCAAATTTTATTTAGCTTGAAAAACATGTTTTTTTTTTTAAGATGATGGGTCCCTGGAAGCCAACCTATAGTTTACCATTAGTTATGTGTTTCGTTATACCAGATTTTGCTTTACGAGTATGCCAGGTGGAACCTAACTGCTCGTATCTTCGGGACCTCCCTGTATTTACCACCCTATTTGTGAACCAGTTTTTCCCTATTTCCTTTTTCAATAAGAACAGAAGAGTCCATTCCAATCATTTACCACCCTATTTGTGAACCAGTTTTTCCCTATTTCCTTTTAACCTCTAGGCATAAATCCATGAATAGTCACCTTTCTGATCTCGGTGAGCTGGGGGTCGGTGAAGCGCACCAAAGGGTCGGCGTTTTCGTACCAGAAACGGTCACAGCGGCGAAGGTTTCGGAACTGTATGCCCAGAATGCAGCCAAAGGTGGGTCCCACCAGGCCGCCGTGCAGAGGCGTCTCAATCAGCCCGCCCGTGAACAGATCAATGTCATCTACGTGGCCATAGGTGCGCTTTAAAGAGAACATAGGAACATAGATTACCACATAGGAGGAGGAGGAATACAAAGGAATACAAAGGAAACACAAACAGCAACAGACTATTAGGTCCTTACATGGCTGTTTGATTGAACTACACTACACTGACTAGATAATAAGAGAGAAAGGATAGGAAAGTAGAAGGCTCCTCCCCACCCACCTCGAGTCATAGGAGGAGGAGGACATAGCAACATAGGAACATAAGGAAGCTACAAGAGGCTGGGAGACCTACACGTGGTAGTTCCTGTTACTTAAACACTATGATCTATTTTTTTAACAAGGCGAAAATTCCATTCTATCTTAAGGTCTTCTGGTTAAAATGATGCCTGTGTTTACCGGATACTAGGGTTAACTATGATACAATACAACTGACATTAAGAAGAAGTGTAGTATTCCCTTCTCCTGGTTAAAATGATGCCTGTGTTTACCTGATACTATGGTTAACTATGATACAATACAACTGAAATTAAGAAGAAGTGTAGTATTCCCTTCTCCTGGCATCAAATATCAGTCAATTATGCCTGTGTTTACCTGATACTATGGTTAACTATGATAAAATACAACTGAAATTAAGAATAAGTGTAGTATTCCCTTCTCCTGGCATCAAATATCAGTCAATTATGCCTGTGTTTACCTGATACTATGGTTAACTATGATACAATACAACTGAAATTAAGAAGAAGTGTAGTATTCCCTTCTCCTGGCATCAAATATCAGCAAAGCAGCAAGGTGACCGCATTTTTAACCTATGATAAAAAAACTGAGCATAAGGTTCTAGATTCCCCTTTCTCCCATCATACACATGTCCTGGTTCCTCTTTTAAACTCTATTAAACTCCCATTAAAATTTTACCTTCTCCTGGCATCAATTCAGCATTACGCAACCCTTTTCCTGTAAAACCGAGTTAGTTTTCTACATCACCTTCATCCCATCATACACTGTCCAGCCTCCTTTTAAAGCTCCCTATTGACTCCCCAATAACTACCTGTCTGCTGAGTCCATTCCAATCATTTACCACCCTATTTGTGAACCAGTTTAGCCTCCTTTTAAAGCTCCCTATTGACTCCCCACTAACTACCTGTCTGCTGAGTCCATTTCAATCATTTACCACCCTATTTGTGAACCAGTTTCTCCCTATTTCTGTTTTAAAGACCCTATTACCTCCATTCTCAGCCTCTATTTACTTAACTAACTAACACACTGACTACCTGTCTCGCCACTGACCTTCATGCGCTCGATGACGGGTCGTGCAATCTCCCGGTGGAGGTCATCAAACGTCGCGCCTTCGTCAGGTTGCAGAGTTGACGGTACTCGTTGTAAGACTGCAATCCGTGGTCCCGGCCTCGCTGGATATTTAGGGCGGCGAGGTCAAGGCCGGAGAAAGGTCGCCGCTTGTCTTCAAAGAGATGGTTGGTGACCTCGTCTGTGAGAAACTGGTCTAAAGTTTCCATGGAGACGGTGGTCAGTCCGCGGATGATTTCGTCCAGCATGCCCGGCTGGTAGAGGAGGTCCGGGTTGAAGAAGTGTTCGCTCAGCTTCACGGGCGGTTCGCGCTTTGCAAAGATGCCGTCCATGCGCTCGAAGGAAGGCTTGAGCAGCGAGTGGCCGAAGCGGAAGGCAATGCCGAACTCGTTAACCACCGTCGGGTTGCAGTAAGCGTCGTAATCTGGGACACAAGCGGAGAAAACATGTCAAAACTTGGGTGTCGAGAAATGGATGTTTTGTATAAATGTACGAATGATGCTATTTTCTCGGTTATTTACTTATCAATATTTTTTTTGCTTTACGCGAAATGATAGCCCTTGCTCTGCTTCATGGCTCCCTTTATTCATGTTGCATCTATCTCTCATTGTTTTTTAGTTATTAAAAAAATCGTGATTTAAAAAAATTCATGCTTGGAATCATACTATGCGTGACAATCCTATAGAGTTAGTCCCTTCCCCTACACTGAGGTGGCAACACTGGTCTCTGCATAACACTGACCTATCCTATAGAGTTAGTCCCTTCCCCTACACTGAGGTGGCAACACTGGTCTCTGCATAACACTGACCTATCATGAACGCTTTCTGAATTATAAACTTATATATTTACTATAACGCGTTCAGCTAACACCTTGTTTCTCACACAGCAACACTTACCCATCAAAAGTTATTGTAAATGGATGGATCTACAATTGTATCCCCGGCATTTCCAATTATCTAGCAGAATTTTTTTTCTTCGGATTTCTGGCTGCTCAAAAATATTCCAAAATTTTAGAAAATCAGGTTTTTGTTATTTTCCCGCAAAACTATGAGTCTTAAGAAAACTTATTGAAGTAACAAAGGTTCATCTTGAGGTGTTCTACAGGACGCAGTAATCGGCTTGTCTAAACACCTCGTGGTTGTCGAGAAAATTGATATTTTGTATAAATGTACGAATATGCTATTTTCTCGGTTATTTACCAATCAATATTTTTTTGCTTTACGCCAAATGATAGCCCTTGCTCTACTGCATGTTTACCTGTATTCATGTTGCATCTATCTGCCATAGTTTTTTAGTTATTGAAAAAAAACGTGATTTTCAAAAATAATCAAGGCAAACCCCTTGCAAAAATTTCAATATTTTTTGAAAAATAGATTTGCTTGAAAATTAGTTCCTAGCAGTTATCGGGCATGCTGAACACGAATATGGAGTCAGTTTTCAGTTACAATGATTAGAAGTCCCTATTTCAGCCAATTCACAATGACATGATACTTCCAGATATTCCTTAAAAACCACAAATTAGACAAAACTTACTACAAGACATAAAAATATGCTAGGCATTGCTAGATTAATCACTACTTCAATACAACGATCAGTATAGTATTAGTATTATTATTTTTCTATCTTAAACACAATCTGTTCTTACCCTCGGAGTATCCCTCGGGCAGCAAGTTGAGCTTGTAAAGGTTGATGGCATTCCAGCCCAGCACTCTGGGCAGCCACTCTTGTAGTCATCTGTCTCTGCGTCACAATCCCGTGATTCGGACAACGTTCGTCGCTCCAGTGTTTGTTGTAGCGCTTCAGCTCTGTGGCCACACTTGTGTCCCCATCATTGAGGTGTCAGGGCTGCCAGGCCGCTCTCAAGCTCGTGTGTCCCTGCAGACAACAAGGCTGTCTCTACATGACGTACACACATATATATTTAACACAGCTACACTCTAGCACACACATTATTAATATAGGAGGATAAAGCCGTCTGACCACCTCCCGTGAAGCACCTTCCCGAGGGTGCTGGCAACATGGCTTTCATCCCTGCCATACAACTACAACACATAAATATATATAAAACACACACACACACACACACATTATTAGCCCCGTCCTGACGCACCTCCCGTGAAGCACCTTCCCGAGGGTGCCTGACACTCATGGTTTTCCTCCTCGGTAGGCAGCAGGTCCTTGCCTCGCAGGGGGTTGGGTGTGCCTCGCAGCTTGCCATCCTGGAACACACAGGAACCATTAGCACACACACACACACACACACATGAGGGTACTCCGTAGTGTAGGGGTAGCACGCTGGGTTCACAACCGAGAGGTCCCGGGTTTGATCCCCGGGCGGAGCGGAGACAGACGGGCGGTCTCCTTAATACCCGAGCCCCTGTCCACCCAGCAGTGAATGGGTACCGGATGTTAGCCGGGGGTTCGTGACCCGCCTCCCGGGGTGGTGGCTTCCCCCAACACTAACCACTAAGCAGGAATGATTAAAAATGTTGATATGGAGACGGGGCCACACCAGTGTAGCTCAGGCCATTATATTAAAAAAAAAAAAAAAAAATCTTCTAAATAAACACCCACACACACACACTCACACCCACACACACACACCCACCCACACCCACACACACACACACACACCCACACACCCACCCACACACACCCACCCACACACACCCACACCCACACCCACCCACACCCACACACCCACACCCACACACCCACACCCACCCACACACACACTCACGGTGAGAGATCTGAGCTGCCGTTGTTCACACTTGTCCGAGCCGTAGGTGTGCGAGGCGTCTACGAAGGCCGTCACCTGGTTCATCTGCTCCCGGTAGCCTGGCAAACACATGCATCTTGTTAGATTACACTTTTCAAGCTGGTCAAGTGTTCATTAAAAACAGACCCTTCCTAAGACCATAAGAACATAGGAACATAAGTTTGCCACATAGGAGGAGGAGGAGGAGGAGGAGCAAAGATAGGCATTTATCATACTATTAACAACAACAACAGTAATACTTTCAACCATACACTTTACTTATAAGAGATTGAACCTATTAAATTTACACTCACTCGAGATGCGCAGAGTAAGGGGCAATCTGATAGAAGTGTTGAAGTTACAGTTAGATTTAGTTACAGTTACATTTAGTTAGTTACAGTTAGATTTAGTTAGTTACAGTTAGATTTAGTTAGTTACAGTTAAAGTTACAGTTAGATTTAGTTAGTTACAGTTACAATTTAGTTAGTTACAGTTAAATTTAGTTAGTTACAGTTAAAGTTAGTTAAATTTAGTTAGGTACAGTTACATTTCGTTAGGTACAGTTACATTTCGTTAGTTACAGTTACATTTAGTTACAGTTACAGTTACCTAGCGTGAGTTGTCCTGGCATAGACCGGGTCAGAGGAATACAGAACGGCTGCCCGGAGGAAATATTGACCGGTGGGAAGAAAGGGTCGTTCTGTGGGATGGTGATGGGGAAACACTCTGGGTGAACTGTTTCCGGGGAGTCACAGCGACGACAATCCAGAATAGAGTCCTGGAAACCTGGAAAAAGTGGTCGTTTTAATATCAATTTCCTGGAACCATTAGAACATTGTCAACCCCTCGAGACCCAGAACGTAATTTCATTGTAATTTGGGTAGCATTAGACGATTTGTAGTGACTATAAGCAATGTT
>JACEEZ010001895.1:265000-282500 GCA_016584305.1 Chionoecetes opilio
TAATAATAGATAATTTCAACTCCTTCCTTGACCTAAATACCCACATTCTCTCTCTCTCACACACACACACACACACACACACACACACACACACACACACACAACACACACACACACACCACACAAGGGAACTCCGTAGTGTAAGGGCTAGCACACTCGGCTCACAACCGAGAAGTCCCGGGTTCGATCCCCGGCGGAGCGAAGACAGACTGGCGGTCTTCTTAAAACCCGAGCCCCTGTCCACCCAGCAGTGAATGGGTACCGGGTGTTAGCCGGGGGTTTGTGACCCGCCTCCCGGGGTGATGGTTTCGGCCAACACTAACCACTAAGCAGGAATGATGAAAAATGTTGATATGGAGACGGGGCCATACGAGTGTAGCTCAGGCCCTGTAAAATACAACAACTAGATGAATACACACACACACACACACACACACACACACACACACACACACACACACACACACACACACACACACACACACACACACACACACACAAACACAGAAGACTTACGGGCCTCCCAAAGGTTCCACTCGGAGTCTCGCATGTTGATAATGTCCCGTTTGGCGCGTTCAATACTCTCCTGCAACATTTTGTCCGGAATGATGAAGTTAGGACTGGCGGTCTTCCACTTGTTGAGGTCAATGCCCTTCACATTCTTGCCCTGGCAGGCCATCGGGGCATTGCTGAGGGGGGGGGGGACACACTGTCAACACCAACACCACCACCACCACCACCAACACCAACACACTGTCAACACCAACACAAGTGCATTTTTTAACATCATAACTGGGGGACTACTACTAATAATAATAATAATTTCCACTACTACTACTACTACTAATAATAATAATTTCCACTACTACTACTAATAATAATAATAATTTCCACTACTACTACTACTACTACTACTACTATAGTCTATTCACTTAAGCTGGATTCTTGGGAGCTGCTCGCTGCCTAGCCGAGTTTGTAAGGACGTCGCTGGGTGGTGATGGTGGTGGTACTTGCCTCGCCGCAACCCAAAACCCTTGCGTTGCCTCAGAAAAATATTCATATTTCTTTGCTTAACTCACCTCTTACACAAGATAGGCCTATTTTGTTTGCATCAGTGAATCAGGCAGTGATTGGTCAACAATAACACGCCATTCATAACTCAATAGGGTAAAAAATAGTCATGACTGAGTATCACAAGAGTAGGCGGATTTTCAGGTTTCAATGCATTGAAATGTTGTACTCCTACCCGATATTACCAAGCTACCAGATATGGGGTGTGTGTGTGTGTGTGTGTGTGTGTGTGTGTGTGTGTGGTGTGTGTGGTGGGTGTGTGTGTGTGTGTGTGTGGTGTGTGTGTGTGTGTGTGTGTGTGTGTGTGTGTGGGTGGGTGGGTGTGTGTGTGTGTGTGTGTGTGTGTGTGCCAAGACTCACAGGAATGAATCAGCTTCCAGCATCACCTTGGGCTGGACATGCTGTAACTTGTCACTATTGTCGCAGATCACTCTCGCCAGGCTGGTCTTACGCAGCTCATACAGCTGTTCTGAGGGCACATAGGAACATAGGAACATAGGACATAGGAACATAGGAACATAGGAACATAGGACCATAACATAAGGAATATTACAAAGCAGTCTATCACAGTAAATAATTTAGTATTTGTCAAGTTTGTCTAAAAAAGATGTGAACAGTGACACACATACCACACACACACACACAACACACACACACACACACACACACACACACACACACCTTTAGTAAATGATGAGGGGGGTATGTCGTTCTCATACCAGTAACGATCGCCTCGCCTCAAGTAGTGGAACTGCCGGCCAATCAGACACCCAAAGGTTGGTCCCACCAGAGCTCCGCGGTTCGGCTTTTCCGCCAATCCTCCGCTGAACAGATCAATGTCATCAACGTTCCTGAAACACAACAACACATCATGAGTCAGTATAGTCACGGCTGTATAGTTACGTCAACAACACTATAGTCGCCACGGCACTGATGTCCCCAGGCTAATTTTATGAGTTTTAGCATCACGGCAGCCTTGTATGTGCCACTGAAGACAGGTACATCATATACACTATAGTCTATTTTATTTAATATGGTCAAAATGCAGTAAGGAGACCACGCCACCTGCCTTCTCCCAGTTGTCTACGGGCAGCTGATTGTGCACTCAATGGTCATCATGTGTACAGGTTACTCCTATCTTTCACTACCAAACACCACATACATGATAGCACGTGACCACTGGAATTTGACCCTATTAAATAAATGACACTATAGTATTCATTAAGGGATTCTTGGGAGCTGCTCGATGCCTACCCGAGTATGTAAGGACGTCGCTGATTGGCTGATGCACGCAGGCTGGTGGTGATGGTGGTGGTATATTTGTAGCCTACCAATCAGCGACGTCCTGACTACTCAGTAGCACGAGCAGCTCCCAAGAATCCAGCTTAAGTGAATAGACACTAGTACAAAGACTACTCTATACTGGACTTACTACTCGTGCCCCGCGCCCACACGCCGCCCATGACCTGTGGAGGCCAGTTTTGCGATTCCTGCCATTTTAGAACATCACCCCTATTTCCCTTCCTATGGTTTATCAGTATGTATGATATACCGTTATCTTCGTAACTGTTTGTTCTATAATATTATCAAATAAAAAACAGTAAAATACACTAAAGAAATGCCATTATGAGAGAGTGAAGAAATATGCATGACCTAATATATACTTAAACTCTTCGCCATTTAATATTTTGCCAGAAAACATTTTAGATGCTAGCGATAGAAAGAAGCAGAAATTCATTAGCTTTCCATTGATATATTTTGTTTTCTGATAAATGAATTACCACCATGCCTAAATTAGCGTTAACTAAAAAAATAACGTCATCAATCGTATCGGCAAGTAAAAAAGTGTTCCATGAATACAGTAGACTATGGCTTATCAGTATAAATGATACACTGTTATCTTCGTGAATGTTTGTTCTATAATATTATCAAATAAAAAACTGTAAAATACACTAAAGAAATTCCATTATGAGACTCTGAAGAAATATGCATGAACTTATATTCACTTAAACTCATCGCAATTTGATATTTTGCGTGAAGACGTTTTACATGCAACATATCAATAGAAGCGGAATTTAATTAGCTTTCCATTGCTATATTTCATTTTCTGATAAATGAATTAGAACCATGCATAAATTAGCGTTAACTAAATAAATAGCATCATCCATCGGGTAATTATCCCGATAGATGATGTTATATTTTTAGTTAACGCTAATTTATGCATGGTTATGATTCATTTATCAGAAAACGAAATATAGCAATGGAAAGCTAATGAAAATCCGCTTCTTTCTATCGCTAGCATCTAAAATGTTTTCTCGCAAAATATTAAATGGCGATGAGTTCAAGTGAATATTAAGTTCATGCATATTTCTTAACTCTCTCATAATGGCATTTCTTTATTGCATTTTACTGTTTTTTATTTGATAATATTATAGAACAAACATTTACGAAGATAACGGTATATCATATATACTGATAAACCATAGGAAGGGAAAAGAGAGTGATGTTCTAAAATGGCAGGAATCGCAAAACTGGCCTGCACTGGAAATAGCCCAAATGAGTAGCAAGTCCAGTATAGAGTAGTCTTTGGCTAGTATTAATGCCTTTGTAGTGCCACATACAAGGCTGTAGTGATGCTGACATTCCTAATATTCGCCTGTAAAATAGGGCAAATTTTCCCAGGGGCAAAGAGACTAGATTCTAAAAAAAAGCAAATACTGGCAGCTTTAATACATGGTGTTAATACAACTGACAGTTATTTTTTTAGTTAACGCTAATTTAGGCATGGTGGTAATTCATTTATCAGAAAACAAAATATATCAATGGAAAGCTAATGAATTTCCGCTTCTTTCTATCGCTAGCATCTAAAATGTTTTCTCGCAAAATATTAAATGGCGAAGAGTTGAAGTATATATTGAGGTCATGCATATTTCTTCACTCTCTCATAATGGCATTTCTTTAGTGTATTTTACTGTTTTTTATTTGATAATATTATAGAACAAACAGTTACGAAGATAACGGTACATCATATATACTGATAAACCGTAAGAAGGGAAATAGGGGTGATGTTCAGAAGCAGAACAGAATCTGCAGAACCTTGTTATCTAAATACACAGGAGAACACTCACTTATAAATGCCTTGTAGCTTTTTAATATTTTCCGTGGAGACCACATCGCTGAGGTCTTGGAAGGAGGCAGCTTTAGGCAGGCCACAGAAATGCCTCCAGCGGTTGTACCCAGCAATGCCGTGGTCCCTCCCCTGCTGCAGGATTTGAGCCGCCAAGTCCAGGCCAACCCCTACAACACAACATACAACACATGCAATAACAATAACAGTGAGGCGATGGAGGAAAAGTTATTATGGCTAGTAATCAGGGGAGAGAGAGAGAGAGAGACAGAGAGAGAGAGAGAGAGAGAGAGAGAGAGAGAGAGAGAGAGAGAGAGAGAGAGAGAGAGAGAGAGAGAGAGAGAGAGAGAGAGAGAGAGAGAGAGAGAGAGAGAGAGAGAGAGAGAGAGAGAAGAAAAAATGACAGTGCATGATAGAGGAGAAAAAAAATAAACTGATAGAAAAAACCAAAATAATAATAATAAAGAAATAAATGCTTAATTTATATCAATCTATTCATCCTTTAATTAATTACCATCAACACTATAGAAGAGAGAGAGAGGGAAAAAAATTAATCAGATTTTATAAGCGAAAAACGAATATAGAGAGAAAGAGACGAGAGAGAGAGAGAGAGAGAGAGAGAGAGAGAGAGAGAGAGAGAGAGAGAGAGAGAGAGAGAGAGAGAGAGAGAGAGAGAGAGACGAGAGAGAGAGAGAGAGAGAAGACGAGAGAAGGAGAGAGAGAGAGAACACCCGAACCGAGAGAAAAGAGAGAGAAGAAGAGTAGAAAGAAGATGAAGAGAGATGAATAGCATAGAGAAAAAAAGAGAAGAGAGAGAGAGGGAGAAAAGAAAGGAGAAGAAAGCGATGAAAACGAAAAGGAGAAAAAGAGAGAGAGAGAGAGGAGACCCGAGAGAGGAGGAGAGGAGAGAGAGAGAGAGAGAGAGGAGAGAGAGAGAGAGAGAGAGAGAGAAGAGAGAAGAGAGAGGGAGGAGAGGGGGAGAGAGGGGAAAAAAAGAGAGAGAGAGAGGGGCCCCCGAGGAAAAGGGAGGAGGGGAGAGAGGGGAGAGAGAAAAACAGAAGAGAGAGGAGGGAGAGAGAGAGAGAGGGAGAAAGAGAGAGAGGAGAGAGAGAGAGAGAGAGAGAGAGAGAAGAGAGAAGAGAGAGAGAGAGAGAGGAGAGGGAGAGAGAAGAGAGGAACCCCCCGCCCCGGGAGAAAGAGAGAGAGAGAGAGAGAGAGAGAGAGAGGAGAGAGAGGAGAGAGAGAGAGAGAGAGAGAGAGAGAGAGGGACACCCCGCCCGGGGAAGGGGAGAGAGGGGAAAAGAGAGAAAGGAGGGGAGAGAGAGAGAGGGAGAGAGAGGGGAGGAGAGAGGAAAAAACACCCCCGGCCCCGAGAGAGAGAGAGAGAGAGAGAGAGAGAGGAAAAGAGAGAGGGGAGAGGAGAAGGAGAGAGAAAAACCCCCCCGAGAGAGAGAGAGAGAGAGAGAGGGGAGAGAGAGAGAGAGAGAGAGGAGAGAAGGGGAGGAGGAGAAAAGGAGGGAGAGACCCCCCGCCCCAAAAGAGAGAGAGAGGAGAGGAGAGGGGAAAAGGAGGGGAGAGAAAAGAGAGAAAAAGAGAGAGGGAGAGGAGAGAGAGAGAGAGAGAAAAGAGAGAGAGAGAGAGGAGGGGGAAGAGAGAGAGAGGAGAGAAAAGAGAGAGGAGAGAGGGGACAACCCCCCGCCCAAGAGAGGAGGAGAGAGAGGGGGAGAAAAGAAGAGGGGAGAGAGAGAGAGAGGAGGAGAGAGAGAGGAGAGGGAGAGAGAGAGAGGGGAAACAAAACCCCCAAAACCCCGGGAGAAGAGAGAGAAGAGAGAGGACACCCCCAAAAACCCCAGAGAGAGAGAGAGAGAGAGAGAGAGAGAGAGGAGGAAAAGAAAAAGAGAGGGGAGAGGAAAAGGGGAAAAAACACCCCCGACCCGGAGAGGAGAGAGGGAGAGAGAGAGAGGAGGAGGGGAAGAGGGGAAAGAGAAAAGAGAGAGAGAGAGAGAGGGGAGAGAAAAAGGGAGAGGGGAAAAAAAACACCCCGCCCCGAAGGAAAAGAGAGAGAGGAAAAGAGAAAAGGAGAGGAGGGGAAAGAGGAGAGAGAGGAGAGGAGAGAACACCCCGACCCGGGGGAGAGAGAGAGAAGAAAAAGGGGGAGAGAGAGGAGAGAGACACACCCCCCGGACCCGAGAGAGAAAAGAGGGGAGAGAGAGAGACACACCCCCCAACCCGAGAGAGGAGAGAGAGAGACACACCCCCCAACCCGAGAGAGAGGGGAGAGAGAGAGAGAGAGAGGGGAGAGGGGAGAGAGAGAGAGAGAGGGAGAGAGGGGAGAGGAGAGAGAGAGAAAAGGGAAAAAAACCCCCCAGTCTTTGCGTCTTCAAACATCTTTGGGGTTTCAGGGCGTGGGAAATAGCTGTGCCCCCTCATTCTGGGCGTGCAGCTGATCAGGCCCATCAAAAACTGGTAAAAATTTGGGCGCTCGTAGAGGTAAAAGGGGCGCATAGAATTTTCCGTGCTGGGCCTTTTCCTTGACCTTTCCCCCGGGGAAAGGGAAAAACACAAGAGTTTTAAAAAATAATAATAATAAAAATTTTGGGTTTGGAAAAAAAAAAAAATAGGTTTAAAAGGGGGAATGTTTTAAACGTCATAATAACCCATTTGGCCCCTTTTTTTTTAACGGGGGCTAAAATTCCATGGTATTTTTAAACCCCCTTGAGGCCCAGAACTTTAATTTTCCATCGTAATTTGTGTACCATTAGACGATTTGTAGTGACTAAAAACGGTTTTTATAGCTAGGGACCTGTTTAGTACCCTTTGGGTCCCAAAACTAATGTGGTATATTCAGGGGACTTTTCGTAATTTTATGGCTAACAACAGAAAATTTTTTATTTGACTAAAGCAATTTTTTATGCTCGACCTGTTTAGTACCCTTGTCCACAAAACTTTTTTGGTATTTTTCCAGGGCTTTTCGAAATTTTTTTATGGCTAACAACAGCAATTTGTAGTGACTATAAGAAAGTTTTTAGCTATGACCTGTTAGAAAACCCTTGTCCACTAACTACTGGGTATTTTCAGTGACTTTTCGTAATTTTTTAGGGGGCTAAAAAACAGAAAATTTTTTATTGCTATAAGAAATTTTTTTATAGCTACGCCCTGTTATAACCCTTTGTTCACTAATACGTGGTATTTTCAGTGCCCTTTTCGTAATTTTAGGGCTAACAACAGAAAATTTTTTAGTAAATATAACAATTTTTTATACACGACCGTATAGTATCCTTTTTCACTAACTACGTGGAAATTTTCAGTAAATTTTTCGTAATTTATGGCGGGCCAACAGAAAATTTCCCTATATAGCCAAGGAAGATTGAAACCCCTTCACGCCGGAAACCCTTTCCCTTGGGCCCTATAAAAATCGTTTTGTACCAAAAAAATTAAAAAAAGTCACTAAAATATACCCATGAGTTATTTGGAACAAGGATACTAAACGGGGCGTTAGCTATTAAACTTTGTTTATAGCCCACTACAAATCTTCTAATGGTACCCAAATTACAATGGAAATTACGTTGGGGGTCTAAAGGGGTTTTAAAATAATATATATATAAAAAACCCGGGGTGGGAAAAGACATATATAAGTAAAAAAAAAATTTTCGGGGCTGTTTGTTTTTTTCAATTTAAACCCCCTAGTATCGGTAAACACGGGCATCTTTTTAAGCATGAACCTTATGATAGAAGGGATATTGCCAGGAAAAGGGGAAATACTACGCTTCTTTTTTAATTTTCGGGCTGATTTTAATATAGTTAACTTTATTATCAGGTAAACCCCGGAGCATTTTAAGCATGAGCCCTTTAAGATAAAATGGTTTTAAATATTTTAAAGGCCCTCATGCTTAAATGATCCCTGTTTTTTCCCCTGAACTGGGTTTAAACTATGATATAATCCAGCTAAACATTAAAAAAAAAAGGGGAGTATTCCCTTCCCCTGGTTAAAATGAGCCTGTGTTTACCAGATACTAGGGTTAACTATGATTAAAAAAAACTGACATTAAAAAAAGGGTTTTAGTTTTCCCTTCTCCTTTTTAAAAATGATCCCTTTGTTTTTTTCCCTTTGATACTGGGGTTTTAACTATGAAAATACAGCTACATTAAAGAAAAAGGTGTAGTATTCCCTTCCCTGGTTAAAATGATGCCTGTGTTTACCTGATACTGGGGTTTTCCCATGATAAAAATACAACTGCCCATTAAGAAGAAGTGTGTATTCCCTTCCCCTGGCATCAAATATCAGGCAGAAAGCAGCAAGAGGCCGGGGTTTTTTTCACCTCTTTAAAAAAAAAATACTATACTTCTTACACTGCAGCGGGAAGGAGTAAGATCAAAAAGGGGAATTGCACAGTTACCTTACCGTAGAAAAAACAGGGGAAGTCGCCCCCCTACAGGGGAATTTCCGCCAGGCCCCAAATTTACAAATTTTGAAATCCCTACTGTTTGTGTCGTGCCACTGAAGATGTAACGGATTTTTTATATAATGGCTGAAATAATTACCCTGTTTCGCGTTTTTTATGCTTTTATTCAAAAAATAACTTTTGGCTTTTTGCTTCTCACTTTTTTCTTCGCGCGATGACGACAGAAAAACCGTAGCTTTTCGGGGGGCCCGGACACGATTTGGCCAATCTTTCAAACTTAAATAAAATTTTTTTTCACGTTGGCAGGGAATTTTTATATTCCAAGCATCTTCCGCAGCTAAAAATATATAGAAAAATTTTTTTACTTTACCTCAAATTTCCCTAAATTCCCCCAGAGTGACGACTAACTTTTGGGGTTAAAATACTCTGGCCCCCTTTTACTGTAGTAGGTATAGCAAGGCCCGGCCACTCGGTTTTTTTTTTTGAAATTTTGTTCATTTATAGCCCTAATATGCACAGATGAAGCCCCAAAAATGACCCCGGATTTCCCCCAATAGCCCCTTCTCCCTGTCCTGAAATCATGGATGAAAAAAATTGAAAAACTTTTAAGCCACCACACGGTTGTACATAACAAAAAAAACCCTTGAACTGGCGATTTCATTTGTTATCTAGGGTTTAAAATTAAAAATAGTTTTCCCCCACGTTTTTTTGTCAAAAACTTATAATACGTCACTTTTTTTCTCTCTCTCTTTTTTTACAATAGCTAATTACATTTTTTTTTTTTTTTCCAACCTTTTACGCAGAAAATTTGGCGACTTTGGTTCGGCATCAACGAACCCGACCCCCCTGGAAAGCCTGCGGGGCCCACCGATTTAGCGTCCCGGGGTTTTTTAAATGTTGATGTCGTACCCGGGCCCAAAGCCGGACCGTTGGGGGTTTCCGGGCCGTTTTCCCCAACGATGCCCTGCGGAGAGCCCAATATATTACAAAAACAGGTTTAATCCCAATTGATCACAAAAATGCTTTCACTAACACCTTGTTTCTCACCCCCCCAACACTTACCCATAAAAAAGTTATTGTAAATGGTGGATCTAAAATTTTGTATCCCCGGCTTTTCCCAAATTTCTACCGGAAAAAAAATTTTTGGGATTTCTGGCTGCTAAAAAAATATCAAAAAATGAAACGAAATCAGGTTTTTATTTTTTTTGGCCAAAAAACTATGAGCTTTAAAAAAAACTTATTAAAAGTAAAAAAAGGGGGTTCATTTTTGAGGGGGTTTACAGGACGCAGTCATCGGTTGTCAAAAACCCCCTTTCGGGGTTGTCGGGAAAAGTGATTTTTGTAAAAATGTACAAATATGCTAATTTCTCGGTTTTTCCAATCAAATTTTTTGCTTTAAAAACCAAATTTGATACCCCTTTGCTCACTTCTTTTTTCCCTTTTATTCAGGGTTGATCTATCTGCCATGTTTTTTAGTTTTTTAAAAAAATCGTGTTTTTCAAAAAATTAAAAAAGGAACACCTTGAAAAATTTTTCCAATATTTTTTAAAAAATTAGATTTTTTTAAAAATTTGTTCCTAGCGGGTTTTAAGGCATGCGGGAACCCAAAAATCGGGAGTCATTTTTCAGTTACAATGATTAGAAGCCCCTATTTCACCAAATTCAAAATGACAGGATACTTCCAATATTCCTTTAAAAAACCCATAAATTAGAAAAAAACTTACTAAAAGACATAAAAAAATGTGGGCATTGCTGTTTAATTTCTTTATTCAATACAACGACCCAGTAGTGTTTTTTTAAATTTTAAAGTTTTTAGTATTTTTAAATCCTTTTTGAGCCACTCAGCGTTTTGGTCAAAGGACTTATAAAAATCTAGGAATATTATAGCAATCCTGGGGAATTTCTAATGCCCTCCACACACACACACACACACACACACACACACACACACACAGTACCTACCTGGCCAAGTATAGAAGGCAGAAACTCAGAATAAGTAATGTGTTGCAGTGTTGCGCCCACAATCCTCCGAGCCTCCTGAAAGACTTGCTCGTCAGTCCAGTGAGCGTTGATGGCATTCAGGAAGGTTGCAATACGGTTGTGTTCCCGGGCAAACAGCTGGTGCAGGGAGGCCAGGCCGATGTGCTCATTCACGCGCACATCACCAGACTTGAAGCACCTGACATCAACACATGGGAACATAAGAACATTGGAACATAGGAACATTGGAACATAGGAACATGGGAACATAGGAACATAGGAACATAAGAACATAGGAACATAGGAACATAGGAACACAAGGAATCAAGGAAGGAAATATGGAAAAGGAGGCTGGATAATGTCATGGATGGGGATGCAAGGTGGATGTATTTTATTGTGTGGCTATCACTGGGCCCCCCCCCACCCCCCAACCCCTACAGTTTAAACCCCCCGTCCCCCACCCCCACTCACCACCCCCAAACCCGGAGGGTGGCCCCGATGCCGACGAGCAAAATTTAACCGTCGGGGGCTCCCCCGCCAACATTCAGCGGGTTTTAAAATATTGGGCGGGCATGCCCGTCACTCACGGGCCCACCCCAAAACACATGCTTCATTTATGGGGCAGTTTTCACCATCTAAAAATTTTTGCATTGTTTGGGAAACCGTACACCACCAAAACCCAAAGACAGCCCCACCGGGATTACGATATGTGATAAAAAATTTTAAATGGGAGAAAGGGTTTGGGGAAATTGCAGCGAGTTGAAGCCCAAAAAGTGAGAAAATGTTTTACACTTTTTCTTTTGCTATATTTTTTAAAACCCCCCCCCCCAAAAAGGTTTTCGATTTTTTTCTTGCTTTGATAGGCAAAAAATGTTCATAAAGATGATAGTTGGGTCTTTTTTCTAAACCTCCTGTGGTTTTTTTAAAAATCCCCGATTTGGAGTACACGATATCCCGAAAACATGACTCTCATTTTAAAATCGGAAGCGCGCTAAACCCAAACAAAAAAAAACCGTTCGTGGGACAAAACCCCGGGGCAACGGCGTTTCCCCGACGGCAAAGCAGCGACGGGTTTTGGGGATGGTAGTGGGGAAACGGGCTTCAGATAAGATTTTTTGATCCGATCTAGACACTGTGCAAGTTTCCAAATACAAAGGTTTTTTGGGCTAACCAAAACGCCGCCCCGCCAGGGGCGAACTTGGTGGATCGAAACCCCTGACCGAATGCCCGGGAATCACACGCAAGCTCACCCACTCTACCCCCCGAGCCACCCTAGTCCGACCCTACAGGGCCCATTTCCGCTGCGGGGGAGGGTTTTTTAACACTCCCCATATCCCTCTCTTTCCCCCTCCCTTGGAAATTTTTCCCGGGCTCCTTTTAAAACCCCCAAAAACTCTGCACTGACCCCCTGTCTACTGAGTCCTGCCCTCCCTTCCCCCACCCCATTTGTGAACCAGTTTCCCTATTTCCTTTTTTTAAAACTTTCGCTTTTCCCGTTTAATCCGTGACTTTTTGTTTTTACCCGCTTTCCTAAAATTAAAACTTTTTCCCACCCCGCCTATTTTCCCGCATCTTTCCAGTGGAATGCTTTAAAAAAGATGGCAAGTAACAGTATATTCTGGCAAAGCTTCATTCCGCAGGCAGTATATTTTTGGCCAAAAAACTTCATTCCCCAGCAGTTATTCTGGCCCAAAACTTATTTCCTTTGCAGTATATTTCCCGGCAAAACTTCATTCCGCAAACAGTATTTCTGGGAAAACTTTATTCCCCAGCATATATTCTGGGAAAGCTTTATTCCCCAGCGTATAAATTTTGGGAAAACTTGATTCCCCAGCATTTTATTTTTGGCCCAAACTTTAAATTTCCCCAGCAGTATATTCTGGCAAAAACTTGGGTTCCTCCCCGCAGTATATTCTGGCAAAGCTTGATTCCGCAGCAGTATATTCTGGCAAAGCTTGATTCCTCAGCAGTATATTCTGGCAAAGCTTGATTCCTCAGCAGTATATTCTGGCAAAGCTTGATTCCTCAGCAGTATATTCTGGCAAAGCTTGATTCCGCAGCAGTATATTCCCGGGAAAACTTTTATTTCCCCGCAGTATTTCTGGCAAAGCTTGATTTTCGGGAGTATATTCTGGCAAGCTTGATTTCCCCAGCAGTAATTCTGGGAAAGGGTTGATTTCCCCAGCAGATATTCTGGCAAAGCTTTTATTTCCCCGCAGTATTTTTCTGGCAAAAACTTTATTCCTCAGCAGTATATTCTGGCAAAGCTTGATTCCTCAGCAGTATATTCTGGCAAAGCTTGATTCCTCAGGGAGTATTTCTGCAAAAACTTTATTTCCCCACAGTATATTCTGGGAAAGCTTTAAAATTTCCCCAGCAGTAATTTTTGGGGAAACTTTGAAATTTCCCCGCAGATAAATTTGGCCAAAAATTTATTTTCCCCGCAGTATATTCTGGCAAAGCTTGATTCCTCAGCAGTATATTCTGGCAAAGCTTGATTCCTCAGCAGTATATTCTGGCAAAGCTTGATTCCTCAGCAGTATATTCTGGCAAAGCTTGATTCCTCAGCAGTATATTCTGGCAAAGCTTGATTCCTCAGCAGTATATTCTGGCAAAGCTTGATTCCCCAGCAGTAATTTTTCTGGGAAAATTTTATTCCGCAGCAGTATATTCTGGGAAAGCTTTATTCCCCACCGTTTTTCCCGGCAAAGCTTTATTCCTTAGCAGTATTTCTGGCAAAGGGTTGATTCCTCAGCAGTTTTTTCCCGGGAAAGTTGATTTCCCCACAGTATATTTTGGCAAAAATTTATTCCTCAGCATATAATTTTGGCCAAAAACTTGATTTCCCCAGCAGTAATTCTGGCAAAGCTTGATTCCCCGCAGTTAATTTCCCGGCAAAACTTGATTTCCCAGCAGTATATTTTGGGCCCAAACTTGATTCCGCCCGCAGTCTATTCTGGCAAAGCTTTTTTGCAGCAGTTAAAATTTTGGCAAAAACTTGTTCCTCACAGTATATTTTGGCAAAACTGATTCCCCAAACAGTATTTTTCTGGCCAAAACTTTATTCCGCGCATAATTCTGGGAAAACTTGATTCCTCAGCAGTATATTTGGCCCCAAAACTTGTTTCCCCAGCAGTCTATTTTTGGCAAAGTGATTCTTTCAAACAGGATTTTTTCTGGCAAAAACTTGATTCCTCAGCAGGATATTCTGGCAAAATTCATTCCTCAGCATTTATTCGGGGAAAAGCTTGATTTTCCCTTTGCATATATTCGGGGGGAAAACTTTTATTCCTCAGAGTATATTCCCGGCAAAGCTTGATTCCTCAGCCAAATTTTTTTATTTTTTGGGGAAAGCTTGATTCCTCGCAGTAATTTGGCAAAGCTTTTTCCTGAGTTATTTTGGCAAAGCTTGTTTTTCCGGGAGTATATTCTGGGGAAAACTTCATTCCTTAGCAGATATTCTGGCAAAACTTGATTTTTCCGAGATATTCTGGCCAAAAATTTTTATTCCTTGCAGGATTTCTGGCAAAGTTGATTTCCCCGCAGTATATTTGGCAAAACTTGTTCCTCAGCAGTAAAATTTTGGCAAAGCTTGATTCCCCAGCAAATATTTCTGGCAAAGGGTTGATTCCTAGCAGTATAAATTTGGCAAAGCTTTAAATTCCCTTTCAGTATATTTTTGGGAAAACTTGTTCCTCGCAGTATATTCCGGGGAAAGCTTGATTCCTCAGCAGTATATTCCCGGCAAAAAACTTTATTCCCCGCAGTAAATTTTGGCCCAAAACTTGATTCCTCAGCATATATTCCCGGAAAGCTTTATTTTCCCCGCAGAAATTCTGGCAAAATTGATTCCGCCCGCAGTATATTCTGGCAAAGTTTTTATTCCTTAGCCCTATTTCGGCAAAGCTTTATTCCTCAGCAAAAAAAATTCTGGCAAAACTTGATTTCCCCAGCAGTAAAATTTTTGGCAAGCTGATTCCCAGCGTATATTTTTGGCAAAAATTGATTCCTCAGCGGGATATTTTGGGAAAGCTTGAAATTTGCAGCAGTATATTTTGGCAAAACTTTATTCCCCAGCCCGTATATTCTTGGGAAAACTTGTTCCCCAGCAGTATATTCTGGAAAACTTGATTCCTCAGCAGTATATTCCGGGGAAAAACTTTATTCCGAAACAGTATATTTTTGGCAAAGGGTTTATTCCGAAACGTATTTCCCGGCAAAACTTTATTCCGCAAACAGTATATTCTGGGGAAAGCTTGATTTCCCAGCCCTTATTTTTTGGGGAAAACTTGATTCAGCCCCAGTATTTCTGGCAAAGCTTGGGTTCCGCACCCGTTTTATTCGCAAGCTTTTTCCGCAGCAGTATATTCTGGCAAAGCTTAAATTTCCCCGGGTATATTCTGGCCAAAAACTTGATTCCGCCAGAGTATATTCCCGGCAAAGCTTGATTCCTCAGCAGTAATTCCCGGGAAACTTGATTCCTCAGCAGTATATTCTGGCAAAGCTTGATTCCTCAGCAGTATATTCTGGCAAAGCTTGATTCCCAGAGTATTTTCTGGCAAAGCTGAATTTTCAGCATTTTATTCTGGCCCAAACTTGATTCCTCAGCAGTATATTCTGGCAAAAACTTTATTCCTCAGCAGTTTTTTCTTTTGGGAAGCTTGATTCCTTTGCAGTAAAATTCCCGGGAAAGCTTGATTCCTCAGCAGTATATTCTGACAAAGCTTGATTCCTCAGCAGTATATTCTGGCCCAAAACTTTATTTCCCCAGCAGGAAAATTCTGGCAAAGCTTGATTCCTTAGCAGTATATTCTGGCAAAGCTTGATTCCTCAGCTTTGGTTATTCATTTATAAACATGTCAAAACCAAAACCATAGCCCAGTATTCATAGGGTACGGCATAGAGAGTACTGTAGTTAGTAGTTGAAGTAAGTGTGAGAGAGTAGTTAGTAGTTAGAGAGTACTGTAGTTAGTAGTTAGAGAGTAGTTAGTAGTTGAAGTAAGTGTGAGAGAGTAGTTAGTAGTTAGGAGTACTTTTAGGTTTGTAGTTAAGGTGTTTTGTGTTGAAGTAAGGGTGAAAAGGTATTGGGGTAGTTTTGAGAGTAAAGGGATTAGTTTGTTGGAGAGTAGTTAGTAGTTGAAGTAGTTGAAGTTGTCACATTTGTCCTCCAATGGTGCATGTTTTCACCCAGAGAAATGTCCATTCCAATCATTTTCCCCCCCTAACTGTGAAAACCCGTTTTCGCAATCCCCTCTAATACTAACTAAAAAGTATCTCTAACTACTAACTACTCTCCTTTACTTTCTTCAACTACTAACCCACTCCCCTAACTACTAACTACAGTAATCCTAAAAAATAAATAACTACTCTTACACTTAAATTTAACTACTAACTATCTCAAATACTAATTTTCAGTACTCTCCTAACTACTAACTACTCTCTCACACACTTTTCTTCAACTACCCAATACTCTCCAAAAAACTAAATACAGTACCTCCAACTACCCAACTCTCTCCAACTCTAACTACAGACTCTCTAAATACTAATACTCTCTCACAAAACTTACTTCAACTACTAACCACTCTTAACAAAATAAATACAGTTTCTTCTAATACTAATACCTCTCACACTTCCCTTTAACTACTAAAATACAGTACTCTTCAACTACTAAATACTCTAACTACTAACTACTTCTTAAATTTCTAAATTTAAAATACTCTCTAACTACTAACTACTCTTAACTCCCAAAATACAGTACTCTCAAAATAAATAACTTTCTCTTAACTACTAACTTTCAGTACTCCTTTTAACTACTAAAATATTCTCTAACCTTTCTAAAATAAATCTCTCCCCACACTTACTTGGCCCTGCCGGTAGCCTTGCAGTCCACCTGGTTATCGTCCTGCGGCAGTATCTGTGTGTTGCCGGGCCCGGGCTGCACTCTCAACAGCCCGTCCCTCAGGGCACGCAGCTCGTCACTCTCCTCCTTGCTCGAGCCGTAAATCACCGACCCGTCTATGAAGGAGGTCACCTGGTTGATCTGTTCTCTCGGACCTGCAGAGAGCCGGGTCAAAGGTTATCTAGTGTTATTTTCCTTACATTGGGAACCTATAAAACAAAGACATGAGAAAAAGACATGAGAAAAAAGACATGAGAAAAAAGACATGAGAAAAAAGACATGAGAAAAAAGACATGAGAAAAAGACATGAGAAAAAAGACATGAGAAAAAAAGACATGGAAAAAAAAAAAAAGGCCCTGGAGAAAAAGGGCGAGAACAAAAAAACCTGAAAAAAAAAAAACATGAGAAAAAAAAAAAATGAGAAAAAAGACATGAAAAAAAGACATGAGAAAAAAGACATGAGAAAAACAGACATGAGAAAAAGACGAGAAAAAAGACATGAGAAAAAAAGACGAGAAAAAAACATGAGAAAAAAGACATGAGAAAAAAGACATGAGAAAAAAGACAATTTAAAAAAAGGAAAGAAAAAAGACATTTAGAAAAAAAAACATTAGGGAAAAAAAGGGCATGAGAAAAAAAACGAGAAAAAAAAACATGGGAAAAAAAAACAAAGAGAAAAAAAAGACATAGAAAAAAAAAATGAGAAAAAAAGAAAATGAGAAAAAAAAGACATGAGAAAAAAGACATGAGAAAAAAGACATGAGAAAAAGACATGAGAAAAAAAGACATGAGAAAAAAAGAAAATGAGAAAAAAAGACATGAGAAAAAAAGACATGAGAAAAAAAGACATGAGAAAAAAGACATGAGAAAAAGAACGAGAAAAAAAGACATGAGAAAAAAACTGAGAAAAAAGACATGAGAAAAAAAGACATGAGAAAAAAAGACATGAGAAAAAAAAGGGCCCTGAGAAAAAAAACATAGAAAAAAAGAAATGGGAAAAAAAAAATGAGAAAAAAAAAC
>JACEEZ010001895.1:287500-300366 GCA_016584305.1 Chionoecetes opilio
TTTTTTTTTTTTTTTTTTTTCCACATATCCCCCATTATTCGGATCCTTGCATTACTCGGACCACTCCTTGGCCCAATTAGTCCCAATATGAGAGGTTGTACTGCACATTTGCTCGACGCATCTACGACTACTATTTACTGCATTCATGGAACCCGTGACTCCTTGCATTAGGAAGATGGACAGAATAGGGATGAGTGAGTAGAAAGTCTTGTGCAGCGAGACCGCGGGAGGGGGGGAGGCATGCAGTTAGCAAGTTCAGAAGAGCGGTGAGCATGAAAATAACGGTAGAAGAGAGCATGAGAAGCAACATTGCGGCGGTGAATTAAAGACATTTATATTAGACCTGTTATCCCCTTGAGACCCAGAACGTAATTTCCATTGTAATTTGGGTACCATGATCAGACGATTTGTAGTGACTATAAGCAATATTTAATAGCTATGACCTGTTTAGTATCCTTGTCCACTAACTCATTTGGTATATTCAGTGACTTTTCGTAATTTTATGGCTCGACAAGACAATTTTTTTATAGCAAAGGAAAGATCTGGGTGTGAAGGGGTTAAATCATAGTTAGATCAGACCTCTATCCAGGCATCTAGACCTCTATCCAGGCATCTAGACCTCTATCCAGGCATCTAGACCTCTATCCAGGCATCCAGACCTCTATCCAGGCATCTAATACTCACTGTTGGGCTGTGTACTTGGTGGCCTCTTCGGAGATGAGTGCAATTCTGGATATGTTCTTGGCCACCACCTTAGTCTTGTGCGAGGCTGCCATGAACCACGCTGGGCTGCCCGGAATCTGCCTGGCGCCTGGGGGAACATAGGAACATAGGAACATAACAACATAGGAACATAAGGAAGCTACAAGAGGCTGGGAGACATAAGAACACAAGAGTATATCAGGTAAACACAGGCATCATTTTAAGCATGAGACCTTAAGATAGAATGATATGCCAGAAGGGAACACTACACTTCTTCTTAATTTCAGCTGTATTTAATCATAGTTAACCCTAGTATCAGGTAAACACAGGCATCATTTTAACCCTTTCACGTACAAATGACGTCTTTGAGCGCCATCCAAAAATAATATTTTAAAATATTTATTACAAATCTTAAAAAGCGCGCGGTTGACGTGAGATTCACTTGACCGTTGGAGGGAATTACAATATATTATATCAAAATATATTTTGTATATTATAATATTGTATAATATTATATGTTACAATATATTTAATAAAAAAAAAAACTTTACGCTATCTTTCACTTCGTTGTATGGCTTTATTTTTGAGGGAAGTACAATATATTATACTTCATTGCAAAGAAAATTTATTCAGCTATGTCATGGAATGTAGAAAAATCTTCTATGATGATAAGTTGATTCTTGGCATATTATTTTTTGCCGCAAGGTGTTATTAATTTTTTTTTTTCACTTCTAACTGGAGATTTTGTAAGTTATTTTCACGCTAGCATATTTTTTGAGCATTGTATGATATAGGAAATGATCTTAGCTTAAAAACGAAACATAATTGAACTCGACACCTTTGATAGTTTACTTTCTTGACGCGGTGGAAGTACAACTTTTTCCCCGCACGTGACATTTCGGGTGACAATGGCTTGACGCGGGACAACAAAAAGTGCATGACAATGGTGACGTGAGGGGTTAAGCACGAGACCTTAAGATAGAATGGAATTTTTGCCTCGTTAAAAAAAATTGACTATACTAGTACACACACACACACACACACACACACACACACACACACACACACACACACACACACACACACACACACACACACACACACTCACCACTCTGATAGATGGCAGGTTCTATGGTGTCGAAGCGCTCGTTAACAGCCGTCGTTGCTTGATTCACAAAGTTGGCCATGTCTCGGAAACTGATGTGTGGCATGGTGACCCGCGGACCTGAGACATATGTATAATGAATGACATATATATAATGAAAGACATATATATAGTGAAAGACATATATATAGTGAAAGACATATATATAATGAAAGACATATATATAATGAAAGACATATATATAATGAAAGACATATATATAGTGAAAGACATATATATAGTGAAAGACATATATATAGTGAGACATATATATAGTGAAAGACATATATATAGTGAAAGACATATATATAATGAAAGACATATATATAATGAAAGACATATATATAGTGAAAGACATATATATAGTGAAAGACATATATATAGTGAAAGACATATATATAGTGAAAGACATATATATAATGAAAGACATATATATAATGAGACATATATATAGTGAAAGACATATATATAATGAAAGACATATATATAATGAAAGACATATATATAGTGAAAGACATATATATAATGAAAGACATATATATAATGAAAGACATATATATAATGAAAGACATATATATAGTGAAAGACATATATATAGTGAAAGACATATATATAATGAAAGACATATATATAATGAAAGACATATATATAATGAAAGACATATATATAGTGAAAGACATATATATAATGAAAGACATATATATAATGAGACATATATATAGTGAAAGACATATATATAATGAAAGACATATATATAGTGAAAGACATATATATAATGAAAGACATATATATAATGAAAGACATATATATAATGAAAGACATATATATAATGAAAGACATATATATAGTGAAAGACATATATATAGTGAAAGACATATATATAGTGAAAGACATATATATAGTGAAAGACATATATATAGTGAAAGACATATATATAGTGAAAGACATATATATAGTGAAAGACATATATATAATGAAAGACATATATATAATGAAAGACATATATATAATGAAAGACATATATATAATGAAAGACATATATATAATGAAAGACATATATATAATGAAAGACATATATATAGTGCAAGACATATATATAATGAAAGACATATATATAATGAAAGACATATATATAATGAAAGACATATATATAGTGAAAGACATATATAATGAAAGACATATATATAACGAAAGACATATATATAGTGAAAGACATATATATAGTGAAAGACATATATATAATGAAAGACATATATATAATGAAAGACATATATATAGTGAAAGACATATATATAGTGAAAGACATATATATATAATGAAAGACATATATATAGTGAAAGACATATATATAATGAAAGACATATATATAATGAAAGACATATATATAATGAAAGACATATATATAGTGAAAGACATATATATAGTGAAAGACATATATATAGTGAAAGACATATATATAGTGAAAGACATATATATAGTGAAAGACATATATATAATGAAAGACATATATATAGTGAAAGACATATATATAATGAAAGACATATATATAGTGAAAGACATATATATAATGAAAGACATATATATAGTGAAAGACATATATATAGTGAAAGACATATATATAGTGAAAGACATATATATAATGAAAGACATATATATAGTGAAAGACATATATATAATGAAAGACATATATATAGTGAAAGACATATATATATAACGAGACATATATATAATGAAAGACATATATATAATGAAAGACATATATATAGTGAAAGACATATATAATGAAAGACATATATATAATGAAAGACATATATATAATGAAAGACATATATATAATGAAAGACATATATATAATGAAAGACATATATATAATGAAAGACATATATATAATTAAAGACATATATATATAATGAAAGACATATATATAATGAAAGACATATATATAATGAAAGACATATATATAGTGAAAGACATATATATAATGAAAGACATATATAGTGAAAGACATATATATAATGAAAGACATATATATAGTGAAAGACATATATAATGAAAGACATATATATAATGAAAGACATATATATAGTGAAAGACATATATATAGTGAAAGACATATATATAATGAAAGACATATATATAGTGAAAGACATATATATAATGAAAGACATATATATAATGAAAGACATATATATAATGAAAGACATATATATAATGAGACATATATATAATGAAAGACATATATATAGTGAAAGACATATATATATAGTGAAAGACATATATATAATGAAAGACATATATATAATGAAAGACATATATAATGAAAGACATATATATAATGAAAGACATATATATAGTGAAAGACATATATATAACGAAAGACATATATATAGTGAAAGACATATATATAATGAAAGACATATATAATGAAAGACATATATATAATGAAAGACATATATATAATGAAAGACATATATATAGTGAAAGACATATATATAATGAAAGACATATATATAATGAAAGACATATATATAATGAAAGACATATATATAGTGAAAGACATATATATAATGAAAGACATATATATAATGAAAGACATATATATAAGGAAAGACATATATATAATGAAAGACATATATATAATGAAAGACATATATATAATGAAAGACATATATATAATGAAAGACATATATATAGTGAAAGACATATATATAACGAAAGACATATATATAGTGAAAGACATATATATAATGAAAGACATATATATAATGAAAGACATATATATAATGAAAGACATATATATAATGAAAGACATATATATAGTGAAAGACATATATATAGTGAAAGACATATATATATAATGAAAGACATATATATAATGAAAGACATATATATAATGAAAGACATATATATAGTGAAAGACATATATATATAGTGAAAGACATATATATAATGAAAGACATATATATAATGAAAGACATATATATAATGAAAGACATATATATAATGAAAGACATATATATAGTGAAAGACATATATATAACGAAAGACATATATATAGTGAAAGACATATATATAATGAAAGACATATATATAATGAAAGACATATATATAGTGAAAGACATATATATAATGAAAGACATATATATAATGAAAGACATATATATAGTGAAAGACATATATATAATGAAAGACATATATATAGTGAAAGACATATATATAGTGAAAGACATATATATAATGAAAGACATATATATAGTGAAAGACATATATATAGTGAAAGACATATATATAGTGAAAGACATATATATAATGAAAGACATATATATAATGAAAGACATATATATAGTGAAAGACATATATATAGTGAAAGACATATATATAGTGAAAGACATATATATAATGAAAGACATATATATAATTAAAGACATATATATAGTGAAAGACATATATATAATGAAAGACATATATATAATTAAAGACATATATATAATGAAAGACATATATATAGTGAAAGACATATATATAGTGAAAGACATATATATAGTGAAAGACATATATATAGTGAAAGACATATATAGTGAGACATATATATAGTGAAAGACATATATATATAGTGAAAGACATATATATAATGAAAGACATATATATAGTGAAAGACATATATATAGTGAAAGACATATATATAGTGAAAGACATATATATAGTGAAAGACATATATATAGTGAAAGACATATATATAGTGAAAGACATATATATAATGAAAGACATATATAATGAGACATTAAAGTCGGCGCAAAAAAACTTAGGACGCCAAAAAACTTGGGGCAGGAATAACGGTGACAGTTTCGGTGGGAGCGATTGAATTTTTTTAAGTTTTTTGTCTATCTGTCAGTGTATTAGTGCTTCTGCTGTAGGTAGATTCCTCGCTCCTGCCCGCTCTGTATCTTCCAAGTCATCATAGGAAGAGGTTGTTGTGTTTGGTTCTCCAACCTTCCTACACCCCCATTCGCCCCTCCATCTTCTACCGCCTCCTCCAGGTCTAATAAAGCATTATGCCGGGCAAATCTCTATCCATTGTGAAGAAGACACATATAGTAACCTTGTATCGAAGTGGGAAAACAATTGGCCAGATAGCGAGGGAGATGTGTGTTTCCAAACATACCGTCTGGGTGTGGTGCAGGCGGGCGCCAGATGGTGAGTTAGAGACTGTTTTGGCGTGGAAGAAAGGGTCAGGGCGGCCAAGAAAAACTTCAAGGAAAACTGATCAACTGCTCAACATCAATAATCATTTTGAGCAGTTGATCAGTCTTGTTTGAAGTGATTCCCGATTCCCTGATTGAAGCCGCCCGGACCCTTTCTTTCATCCCCGCGTGACACAGGCTTAAGTTTACAAGGGCCTAAGGCTGCAAGAACTACTCATCTGAGGGTATGGGGTCAATATCAACAGTTTGCCCACCCCTGTGTTATTACCATGCCAGGATAGGTGTCTTGAGGCTCAGTCAACAACAGTACTATGGTCTAAGTATAATGATAGGTGTCTTGAGGCTCAGTCAACAACAGTACTATGGCCTAAGTATAATGATAGGTGTCTTGAGGCCCAGTCAACAACAGTACTATGGCCTAAGTATAATGATAGGTGTCTTGAGGCCCAGTCAACAACAGTACTATGGCCTAAGTATAATGATAGGTGTCTTGAGGCCCAGTCAACAACAGTACTATGGCCTAAGTATAATGATAGGTGTCTTGAGGCTCTGTCAACAACAGTACTATGGCCTAAGTATAATGATAGGTGTCTTGAGGCCCAGTCAACAACAGTACTATGGCCTAAGTATAATGATAGGTGTCTTGAGGCTCAGTCAACAACAGTACTATGGCCTAAGTATAATGATAGGTGTCTTGAGGCCCAGTCAACAACAGTACTATGGCCTAAGTATAATGATAGGTGTCTTGAGGCCCAGTCAACAACAGTACTATGGTCTAAGTATAATGATAGGTGTCTTGGGCCCAGTCAACAACAGTACTATGGCCTAAGTATAATGATAGGTGTCTTGAGGCCCAGTCAACAACAGTACTATGGCCTAAGTATAATGATAGGTGTCTTGAGGCTCTGTCAACAACAGTACTATGGCCTAAGTATAATGATAGGTGTCTTGAGGCTCTGTCAACAACAGTACTATGGCCTAAGTATAATGATAGGTGTCTTGAGGCTCTGTCAACAACAGTACTATGGCCTAAGTATAATGATAGGTGTTTGAGGCTCTGTCAACAACAGTACTATGGCCTAAGTATAATGATAGGTGTCTTGAGGCTCTTGTCAACAACAGTACTATGGTCTAAGTATAATGATAGGTTGTCTTGAGGCTCAGTCAACAACAGTACTATGGCCTAAGTATAATGATAGGTGTCTTGAGGCTCTGTCAACAACAGTACTATGGCCTAAGTATAATGATAGGTGTCTTGAGGCTCTGTCAACAACAGTACTATGGCCTAAGTATAATGATAGGTGTCTTGAGGCCCAGTCAACAACAGTACTATGGCCTAAGTATAATGATAGGTGTCTTGAGGCTCAGTCAACACACAGTACTATGCCTAAGTATAATGAGGTGTCTTGAGGCTCTGTCAACAACAGTACTATGGCCTAAGTATAATGATAGGTGTCTTTGAGGCTCTGTCAACAACAGTACTATGGCCTAAGTATAATGATAGGTGTCTTGAGGCCCAGTCAACAACAGTAACTATGGCCTAAGTATAATGATAGGTGTCTTGAGGCCCAGTCAACAACAGTACTATGGCCTAAGTATAATGATAGGTGTCTTGAGGCCCAGTCAACAACAGTACTATGGCCTAAGTATAATGATAGGTGTCTTGAGGTTCTGTCAACAACAGTACTATGGCCTAAGTATAATGATAGGTGTCTTGAGGCTCTGTCAACAACAGTACTATGGTCTAAGTATAATGATAGGTGTCTTGAGGCTCAGTCAACAACAGTACTATGGCCTAAGTATAATGATAGGTGTCTTGAGGCTCAGTCAACAACAGTACTATGGCCTAAGTATAATGATAGGTGTCTTGAGGCTCTGTCAACAACAGTACTATGCCTAAGTATAATGATAGGTGTCTTGAGGCTCAGTCAACAACAGTACTATGGCCTAAGTATAATGATAGGTGTCTTGAGGCTCAGTCAACAACAGTACTATGGCCTAAGTATAATGATAGGTGTCTTGAGGCTCAGTCAACAACAGTACTATGGCCTAAGTATAATGATAGGTGTCTTGAGGCTCTGTCAACAACAGTACTATGGCCTAAGTATAATGATAGGTGTCTTGAGGCCCAGTCAACAACAGTACTATGGCCTAAGTATAATGATAGGTGTCTTGAGGCCCAGTCAACAACAGTACTATGGTCTAAGTATAATGATAGGTGTCTTGAGGCCCAGTCAACAACAGTACTATGGTCTAAGTATAATGATAGGTGTCTTGAGGCTCAGTCAACAACAGTACTATGGCCTACCGTAGATAACACTATAGTCGCCAGTCACTCGCCACTGCACTAAGGTCGCCAGGTACAATATATTACGAATTTTAGCATCACTACAGCCTTGTATGTGCCACTGAAGACATGTAGTGTGATGTACATAATATAAACTACTGTGCATGCATCTTCAGTGGCACATACAAGGCTGTAGTGATGCTATAATTCGTAATATATTGTTAAGGCAGACATTAGTGCAGTGGCGAGTGACTGGCGACTATAGTGTTATCTACGGTAAGTGTACAAGAATTATAATATTTTACTCACCCGAGGGTATGGGGTCAATATCGACAGGCAGAGGGTAGCCAGAAGTCCCTAAAGGTATCTGCTGAAGGGATCTCTCCTCTCTTCCTCCTCCTCTTCCCCCCCATGCCTCGCCCACCACCTCCAGGCCAGACACACGCACGCACACACACACCCCGGCCAAGGCAACCCATAATGCTGTGTCCAGTCTGCAATAATAAGCATGGATTATTATAAGAACATAAGAAAATAAGGAAGCTACAAGAGGCCGCGAGACCGACACGTGGTAGTTCCTGTTATAAACATTCTCACAGTTTCCAAAAATAAAAATAAAAATAATAATAATAATTAAATTTACACCCGAAGGCTTACAGGAAGAAATATATATTATAAACATACACAGTCTGTAAAAATAAGCAAAATTTATTTATAAAAACGCCCTCCATCAATAAAAAAGTTTGAAAAAGTCACCCCCTTCAAAAAAAAATTGAAAAAGCCCCCTGCCAAAAAAGTTTGAAAAAGTCACCCCTTAAAAAAAAATTGAAAAAGATCCCCTTAAAAAAAATTGAAAAGGCCCCCTTAAAAAAGTTTGAAAAAGCCCCCCTTAAAAAAATTTGAAAAAGCTACCCTTTAAAAAAGTTTGAAAAGGGTCCCCTTCAATTTTTTTTTGAAAAAGCCCCCTCAAAAGTTTGAAAAAGCCACCCCCATAAAAAAAAAAAAATTGAAAAAAGCCCCCCTTAAAAAGCTTTAAAAAGTATAGGCCTACACGCACACATACATACACACAGACACAAGGCTGTAGGGATAAATATATGAACTACAGCTAAATTATGCTTCATATCAGATGAGAGAGAGAGAGAGAGAGTGGAAATAGATGAATTACATTTTTTTTTTCATTTTATCTCCAATTTTCCAAGTCCCTTTTCCCTCCTTGTGTAAAAGAGGGGAAGAGAGAGGAGAAAGAAGAGAAGAGGAGAGAGAGGAGAGAGAGAGAGAGAGATGAGAGGAGAGAGAGGGAGAGAGAAGAGAGAGATGAAAGAGAGGGGGAGAGAGAGAGAGATGCACAGAGAAAAAGAGAGAGATACAGGACAGAGATGCAGAGAGAGAGAGAGAGAGAGAGAGAGAGAGAGAGAGAGAGAGAGAGAATGCACAGAGAGAAAAAGAGAGATACAGAGAGAGAGAGAGAGAGAGAAATGGGGTTAACTTAATGCTAAAACAGTTGTGTGGGTTCCATTCTGAAACATTGGGGTTGTGCAAGACTGCTCTTCCAACCACACCCCTTCACACACGCACACACACACACACACACACACCCACACACACACACACACACGCACACACACACACACACACACACACACACACACACACGCACACACACACACAGTCTTCATCACTCATCTTGCAATTCAGAACAGCTTTAAGTGGGGCATTGTGACCTACTTTCCACGCTTGGGTAGGTGGGTGGTGCCCCTCTCTCTCTCTCTCTCTCTCTCTCTCTCTCTCTCTCTCTCTCTCTCACAAGCACTGACATTTATTATTTACCATCTCAGAATTAAGGATGAACAGCTAAATGGGCCGGCCGCCGATTGCCCTGTGGTGGCAGTCGGCGGCCAGCCCACATGTATGATGATAATTAAAACTGCATGTATAGGCTGTAGTAGTCTAGCCTCTCTCTCTCTCTCTCTCTCTCTGTATATCTTCTTTCTCTCTGTGCATATCAGTCTCTCTCTCTCTCTCTCTCTCTCTGCATGTCTGTCTGTCTGTGTATTTTATGTATCTCTCTCTGTGCATATCTGTGAGGGTTTTTTTTTTCTCTCTCTCTCTCTGTGCATATCTGTGAGGTTTTTTTTTCTCTCTCTCTCTCTTTTGTGCATATTTTGGGGAGTTTTTTTTTTTCCTCTCCTCTCTCTCCCCTCTCTCTGTGTGCATATCTGTGAGACCTGTATTACTTATTTTTGCATGTAAACAATAAGGGAATGTGTGAGATGCCTCTTCTTGCCGTCAACACTATAGTCGCCACTGCACTAATGTCGCCAGGTGCCACATAGTACTTATTAGTTTAGCATCACTACAGACTTCCTTATAAAGGAGTCTTCGTATCAAAGGCAAGAATCGCCACTCGGGTGATATTTTTGTAATATGATCATTTATAGCACTAATATGACACAGATGAAGACACAAAATGACACAGACTCTCCAGATAGCCCCTTCTAACTCTCCTGTAATCATGGATGTATAAATGTAACTATTAACGCCACCACACGTCTGTAAATAGAAAAAGTTGGCGATTTTTCTAATATTCACGCGTCTTTGTTGACAACTGTACATACGACGCCGGTATTCGCAACAAATCGGCCTTGCTCGTCTAAAAGCTGCCCGTGGACGCTTATTTAAGCTTAATAACGCCACAAAACATAGCCTGGATAACTAGGATAGGCTTGGATAAGGTTATGTTAGAGTTTTTTATTAGGCCCAGAGTGCACGAGCCGGAATTTTGCACAGCACCGAACTCACTCGTTCATTCAGCCGCGGGAGTTTTGAATTTATACATGAGTGTTCGAAGGGAAGGGAAGGGATGGGAAGGGAAGAGAAGGGAAGGGAAGGGAAGGGAAGGGAAGGGAAGGGAAGGGAAGGGAAGGGAAGGGGAAGGGAAGGGAAGGGAAGGGGAAAGGGAAGGAAGGGAAGGGAAGGGAAGGGAAGGGAAGGGAAGGGAAGGGAAGGGAGGGAAGGAAGAGGGAAAGGGAAGGAAGGAGGAAGGGAAGGGAAAGGGAAAGGGAAGGGAAAGGAAGGGAAGGGAAGGGAAAGGGAAAGGAAGGGAAGGGAAGGAAGGGGATGGGAAGGAAAGGGGAAGGAAAGGGGAAAGGAGGGGATGGGAAAGGGAAAGGGGGAAGGGAAAGGGGAATAAGGGAAGGTATGGAAACCCGTGCTCTTTAAATCCCTCTCTCCCCCTTTGGCGAGTATACCCCCACGTAATATTTTCCTTCGTAAACAGAGGATAAATACTGTAATAACTATAGTCGCCACGGTGCACTAATGTCGCCAGGTGCCACATATATTACGCATGTCAGCATCACTACAGCCTTATATGTGCCACTGAAGACAGGTACATAACATAAACTACTGTGCATGCCCCTTCAGTGGCACATTCAAGGCTGTACATCTCTCTCTCTCTCTCTCTCTCTCTCTCTCTCTCTCTCTCTCTCTCTCTCTCCTCCTCTCTCTCTCTCTCTCTCTCTCTCTCCTCTCTCATACAGTGTTTATTTGTTCTGTAGGTGCATGTGGTTGCATGGGCCAGTTTGCCGTTAATATCACTAATGTGTCCACATTATTTTTATGCATGAGATATAATTTGAAACCCCATTTATTTTATTGATGCCTATGTAAAATGTGACCTATCCTAAGGAAGGTTTGCACGGCTATGCTCAGCCTCCATCTACAACACACCAGTAAGTACCTGGCTGGCTACAGCGTCTTTGCATAGATTATATCATAGGCTTTTACCGAGGCCAATAATGCCAAAGTTCTCCCGTGTTATTTTACATTATTAAACTGATTCTGTGTGTGTGTGTGTGTGTGTGTGTGTGTGTGTGTGTGTGTGTGTGTGTGTGTGGTCCCCATTGATAGATTACCTAGCTACGCCACTAGTCTCCTCCTCCTCCTCCTTCTCCTCATTCACAACTTATCATTTTAACCACAAAACTCCTCCTCCTCCTCGTCTCATCACTAACCACAACTCCTCCTCCTCCTCCTCCTCCTCCTCCTCCATCACTAACCACAACTCCTCCTCCTCCTCTCCTCCTCCTCCTCCTCCTCCTCCTCCTCCTCCTCCTCCTCTCATCACTAACCACAACTCCTTCTCCTCCTCCTCCTAACGTCTGTGACTCCCCGGGGAGTAAACTCATATTCGGCGACATTTGGCCCGTGTGAACCAAGCTTTACACCAAGTAGATCTCAAAACAGTCCTTAAGTTTTATATATAAATAACCCAAACTTTGCCTAGCGCCAAAAAAAGATGACAGGACGAAACTAGAGGCTTAGTTACATGTTACTTGACATATGCTAAGGCCATTTTATTAAGGAAACAATAGTTAGGAAGGATATTAGAAGTTAGGATGACGACAAGTGGGCGTGGCTTAGTGACTCTAAACACGCGCTGATTGGCTGACAAACGTAAACATTGTGACGTCACAGCGATGGCCGCCGCGCGTTACCATGACAACGGCATGGGGGGGAGGGGGGAATA
>JACEEZ010001896.1:0-11208 GCA_016584305.1 Chionoecetes opilio
CCGGGGGACGCGTAAGGGTGGGGCCCGAAAGCTGGCAACGATAGCGCGCGGGGGCCCCGGGGGAAAAGGGGAAAGGTAAAAATTTCCCCACACTCCCGGGTCCAGCTGACTGGGTGGTTTTTGTCCCTTCATGTCGCAACCTGACGTTTGAACTCCATTCTCGTGGGGTGCAGCGAGTCGTCTCCAGGACAGGGGGTTTGGGTTTTTGAAGGGGCTCCAGCGGGGGGCGGGGGGGAAACCCCATCACTATTCCTGTAATTTTTGGTGGGGTGGGCTGTACTAGGTGTAGCTTCACGGTTTGGAGTTAGGGATGTGGGGCTTAGAAGAGCACTAGATTTCTCTTTGGGGTGAAGTAAAATCGTTGTCTCTGCCGGGGGGGGCTGTAAATTCGCTCGGGATAGACTCCTCTTGGCGTCTATCAGGAAAGGGATCTCAAATCCCCTTCTGAGGAACTCTACCTTTGGGGGGGCTTTTTGATTGAGGTAAGCTCTGGGGGACAGTTGGGGCGTGAGTTTGGTTTTTGTGCAAAGGGGTTTTGTAGGGTCCGGCTGGGCTGTTCCCAGATTTCCCAACCGGGGGAGGGGGTGGGATGTGGGAGGGGGTGGCATTTTTTCGCCCTTTGCCCTGGCTTTGGATTAAACCCTTTCCATGGTAGGGTTGGGTGTTTACAGATATAAGGGTTCTCTTTTTTTTAAAAGGGTGAACTCTTCTCTCTCTCTCTCCCCTCTTCTCCCCTCTCTCTCCTCTTTTTCCCTCTCTCTCCCCCTCTCTCTCTCCCCCTTTCTCTCTCTCCTCTCTCTTTTTCCTCTTCTCTTCTCCTCTTTCCCTCTCCCCTCTCTCCCCTTCTCTCTCTCTCTCTCTCTTTCTCTCTCCCCTCTCTCTTCTCCTCTTCTCTCCCCCGATAAATTTAAACAATCAAACTTTTTTACTTTCAGCACCTCCATATTAGTATGCAGAAAAGTTCATTGATGTTCCTCACGGGCCCTTACTGTATTTTTAAATCCCAGAAAAACGTTCCATCAGATGACCAACAGTCATGAATTTTTTACCTTTCTTTGCCTGGGGGGCCGCCATGCAAAATATTCTCAGTTTGGTCAGATCCTCGTTGATGTGACTGTCGGGGGGGCACTTGGCTCGGCGTATTTGAAGCTCCAGTGGACGTAGGTGGTTCAAACCCGGCCTCCCGGGGTCCTGCTTTGCGCTTCGGGTTCAGTCGTACCGATTCACGTGAAATCTCTGCCGTACCCAACTTGCCAACAAACCCTATGGGCCGGGGCTGCTCCTTTTTTGCGTCCCACCGTAAGAACCTCTGTCTATATCCCCAGCATAACGGCCAGAATCACCCATTACGTTTTTGTAGATGAATCCAAAATCAGGTTAACAGGTCTTTTTTCCTTTTCTTCAATCCCTTTATTCCAGATTGTTTCGTCTCGAAAACTGTTGGTCCACTGCCTCTTTCAGACTTGCGACTTCCTTCTCAAGGGCACTGATTTTGACATCACTCGAGTGGCAGAGGGACTGTATTCTTTTGGGGTTTTTTAAAAGGGGAGGTAGAATAACTTAATAGGTGTCTATGAATGTGACGTTGGTTTTTGTTTTTTTCTCTAAGCAATCTTTTTGAAATCTCCCCTGTAACATCTCCTTATTCTTATTCACAAAATTTTTAAAATATTTCTAAAGGCTCTAGAATTCTATTCTGTTTAATATTTATCCATCATTCATCATCATTTTCCCGCTTTAACTACCTACCTTTCCCAAGAGCCAAAAAATTACAATTCCTCCTCCTCCTCTTTTTCGTTGCTTCCATTCAAGTTTTACCTTCATTGCGAAATACTGATTGAAAACTGTCCATTTTTGCTCGTAAATGTTGTAAGTCAATTTTAATGGGCAAGTTACTGATATCTTGAGTATTATTTAGTTCTTTATATCGTTGAAAGCAAACACTGAGTTAGTGATTTTATATTGTAAAAAGTAAATGTACAGCGTCGTAAATTTTCCAGTCAATAGCAATAACAGGGCAATTTGTTCTTGTTCTCTGAAATGTTGCTGCGTTTTTTGTTCACTCTATAATTGATACAGATTTTCTTGATTACTTACTAACACGTCGAGGCACCGTGCATTTTCCCATCCGGGCGGTCCATCACACCCTCAAGGGAACCTCTCAGGCAAGCGGTTTCCTAAACTCTTTAAGGTCATTACATCTTTTTCACATAGCGTCCGTACTAATGGCCCCCTACAGTAACAACAGAAAAGAAATTCAACATAATTTTATTAAGCTATTATTTTCTTTCAATGAGAATGATACATTTAACGTAACCAAACAAGTAAACAATTCCTAGAGTAGACAATAATAAAATGTATACTTTGAATGCACTTGGCTCAAGACACTTGAATCTATATATAACATCTTATAAAAATTTGTTTCCAGCCCATACAATGTTTCTATCATTTGTATACCCATACCCATCAGCAAAGGCCCCGGAGGTGGTGGGGTGGGTGGGGGGCGCTGGTATCTCAGCACCCGGGCCCGGCCTCAAATTTGGGACCCGAGCATGATGTTTAAAAAGGGAACGATGGGGGCATATGCTATGATGCGCGTGGCCTCGGTGCTCATCTCCGTCTCATTAGCCCTTGAGCCTGTGGTAGGTGAGAACCCGTTTACCCCTGGGCACAGGGCTATTTTGACATCTGTGTTACCACAGTTTTCCTTCTCCAAGTTTCCCCAGGTACCCCATTTATCAAACCCCCAAAGGAAGGATGAACACTGTATGGGCTGGCTGTTCGACTTGCCCTGGACCGGATTCGAACCAGTGCCCGCAGATTCGTAGCTAGGTGCGCTAGCCACTACACCACAAGCGACGGATGTGGTCAATACTAAAACTAATAATTTTTAATATTTGCAAATTCAATCTATGTAAAATATCCCTTCCTTGACCCTTTCATATGAATTAAAATAAAATAGGGGGGAGCCGGGCGGCCCCCGAAACCCCCAACTAATGGACTTACTACGCTCGCCTGTGGGTTTGGGGCCAAGAACCCCTTCAGCCCTGCCCCCATAGCTTTTACCAGGCCCTGCCCACTCAGTGTGAATGATGCTGCATATTACACCCAACTTCTGGATTCCTGGTTTTGTTCCACTCAAGGCAACCAAAGGGCCCTGCTCACAGCATGACCTTGGGTGTGCCTTTAGTGAACAAAACCAGGAACCCAGAAGTTGGTTGAAAATTCAGCATCCTTCACACTAGGGGTGATCAAGTCTATTACATGGGGGTCCCCGGACATTTTTTCCCTACGGACATTTTGCCTAGGGCATTTTTTCCTAGGGAAAATTTGCCTACGGAAAATTTCCTACGGACAATTTGCCTACCGGACATTTTTGCCTACGGACAGTTTGCCTCCCGGGACATTTTGCCTCCCGGAAAATTTTTCCTGGGACCTTTGCCTCAGTGTTTCCACAAAAAAATTTTTTTTTACCAGGGAAGTTATATGAAAACCCCTCCCGTAGATAACAGTATAGTCGCCAGCTGCAATAATGCCCGCCAGGCGCCAAATTTTACAAATTAACATCACTCTGATGTGTATGTGCCACTAAAGATGAAAACATATTTCAATCGGTGACGGGAAAACTCATACCGGGGACAATTCAAAAGGACAATTCTATCACCTAATTCAACCCCGGAAATTAAATACCCCTGACAATTCTTTCCCCCGGAAAATTCATACCATGGTAAATTCATACCCCGGACAATTCATACCCCGGAAAATTTCATACCCCCGAAAATTCATCCAGCTTTTTTATCCCCTGTCCCAAATATTTTTTACTTTTTGGGAAAATAATAAAAATATTTTTTAATGTTTATAATACCTAAACGTCTCATATATATTTTTTTTTGGCATATTTTTTTGTTGTTGTTGTTTGCCTTAATTTTTTTCAAAATTTGTATTGTAGAATAAGCTTATCCATTTTGGGGTTTTTTGGGGGCAGCTGCTGAAATTAAAAAAAATGGGGTTAATAAAATGTTTGAATGACTATTATTTAAAAACAAAGCTTCATTGGGGGTTTGAAAAGGGTTGCATTTAGACGGCATTAGTGTGGAATTTACCCCAATTATCCCCGGGTATGGTATGTCAAAAATATAATGGAAACTCCTAAATTTGTATCATTTTAACTTTGTTACCCCTATCTCTTTAAATTATGGAGGGAGAGTGTTCTTTTTTTACTGGTGAAAAACTTACGTTATCCTTATATATGTGCACGAACAGCTCGAGTGGCATTGGTTTGAAAATGAAAAAAAAAAAAAAAAATTCTCGAAATCCTGTTTTTCCCCTTCACGCCCCAAAAGAAGATAGAGATTTGAATTACAACCCCTTTAGAAAGAAGTATCTACCTAAAAAATTTTAACCATTTGAAGAATCAATAAAAAAATGTCTCGCATAATTTTCAAAAATGAGTTTAAAAATAACTTTTTTGAAGTTTTTAAAAGTTTTCCCGTTTAAAAAGGGAATCCATCCTCATCCTTCACGCACCAAAGAATGATATAGGTTAATTACAATACCCTTTAGAAGTAATGATATCTCCCTCAAATATTACCTTGAAGAATGAATGAAAAATGCCTCTCTAAAATTTGTTCAATATGAGTTTAAAAATAACTTTTTTAAAGATTTTTCAAAGTCTTCCCTTTTAAAAAAGGAGGTTCTTCAGGCGCAATTCACTCTATATTGTTAGAACCCAAATGTTGCTTTATTTGATGTCAAAAAAAAAAAAAATATGTATAAATTATACAATGCTAAATTTTTTTTTTTTTGAAAAAAAAAAATCCTCTACTGCCCTATTTGGAATATTGTTTTTCTAAGAGTTTTTTTTTTAAAGCCTTTGAAACTCTAACGCTGCTCATAATATTTGTAAAAGGAGAAGACAGCAATGTGATCTTTATTATCTTTAGTGCTAGTGCTTAAATACGATCATAGGATTTTCTTTTTCAAATGTCCTGGGGGTAAATACAAGGCTTATATTTTTTTCCAATTTTCCCTTGAAAATGAAATTAAATTTTTTTTTTCTGTAGACCATATAGTTTTACGTATGAAAAGGTTATTTCTTTGAATTACTTTTTTGTTCTGTTGAATAGTTTAAAAAATGGCCTTCTATTTTTTTTTCAAAATTTTTAAAATTTCGTTCGTTTAATTTTTCGGTTTAAAGGTATATAAAATGGCTATGAAAAAGAGAAAATTTTAGAAAAAGTGAGAGGAAGGAAATGCCACTATTTTTTGTAAAATTTAATATTTCACCTTATGAATATTATTTTTTTGGGGTATCGGGAAAAACCTTTTCTGTTGAAAAACGTTTTAAAAATCTATTAAGATTTTTTTTGATCTACACTTTTAATTCTAATATTTTTTTGTATCAAAAAGAAAATCCCCTTTTTTTGGGGGCTTAATGTGAAACATTACGCTTAGGAATAATTGTTTTAATTTTATCGTGAAAACTTTTTGCCTATTTAAAAAACTTTATGAACTTTTTCTGGTTTTTAGATCTAAAATTTTAATCCGTGTTTTTTTTTCCTGTATCTAAAAGGAAAAGGCCATTTTTTTTGGATAAAGTAAAATTTATCTTATAATAATTTTTTTGGGTTTTGTGTCGCAAAATTGTTTGGCAGTTTTTTAAACAAAAAATATTTTATGACTTTTTTATGATCTTAATTTTGATCTACAGTTTTTCTTTTTTTTATCTATAAGGTAAATGATCCTTTGGGGGCTATAAAAAAATTATGACATTTTAGGAATCTAATTTTGGTTTTCTTTTAAAACCGTTTGCCTCTAAATAAAACTTTTTGAAGACTTTTATAGTTTTTTTTATGATCTAAAATTTTGATATTGGGAATGTTTTTTGTATTTCTTAAAAAATGCCACTTTTGGGGTATTCATGTAAAAAAAATGCTAGTTTATAATCTTTTTGGCCCTGTATCGGAAAAACTTTTGCCTATTTTTAAACTAAAGGCCATCTTTTTTTTTTTTTAAGTCGAAAATTGTATTGCTATGATTTTTTTGTATCTATAGTTTTTTCAAAACTTGACCCAGCCCCCTTCAATTTTTTTGGATTGTTTGATTTTTATACATAGGGGTACTGTTTAATACCAATCTGAAAAAATTTTTTTTTAAATTTGGAAAAAAATTGTAAAAATCGCAAATTTTTTTTCTACAATTTTTTTTATTTTTTCATTATCACCCACAAAATTTTCGTTGTTCGTGCCGACTATATAAATATTTTTTATAGATTTTTGGGTTTAATTATTTTTATAGAATTTTGTTAATTTTTTTTTTTTTAAATACAAAAAAAATAAAAAAAAACAGCAACGCAAATAAACTATAAAATTTATCTTATTGTCGAACGTAAAAGAAATTTTTGTTGTGGGGATAGGAAACAAATTAAAACCTTGGGAAAAAAAATTTGCGTTTTTACAGTTTTTATCCGTTGTAAAAAATTCACACAGATGGCTTGAGTACAATACCTTACCTTGTAAAAATAAAATTTATCCGACAAATATTGAGGGTGCTAGATGTAAAAAAAAAAAAAAAAATTATGACTCTCACCTTGCTATATGTCAATCAGTCTGTATTTTTCATATTTTGAGATTTAACTATTACTCACTGAGTATATTTATTAAAATCAGTTGAACTTTTTTTACATTTTTAAAAATCTAACATTTTACATTACGGGGGCCGAGCGAATAGTTTAAAGATCTAAAATCACTAAGGGGTCCTCAACAACGATTGGTTATCGCGATAGAAATATAAAAAAAAAGGGACTTATACCCATGATGATTTCTGAAAAAAAATAATTTTCCCACATAGGAGCTGAATTGTGGCATTTAAAAATATTTTTTACTTTTTTTCCCAAGTGTGGAAAAGCATTAAAAAATTTTGTGTAATTGAAGCCAGCGACATCCGGGCGAAAAAGATCTTCGAGACATTTTAATCTTATCCTCTTAACTTCAAATTTGACAGTAAACCCCCCAAATTTCCAAATGGTTTGAGTGCTTTAAATTTTTTGGGTTGGCCGATTTTCGGGGATATTTTTAGGGAAAGTCCTATTTTCGTCCGTTTTTATAATATGATAAACTCTATGGATAATTTTCGGAGTTTCATCCAAAAATGGTTTTAAAAATCAAGCAAATTTGCCCTTTTTCACCTATAAGAACAACGTTAACGACAAAAAAAATGAATGGTCTAATCATATAAAAAATGACCCATTTTGGGTTAAATGACACCTTGTGCTCTTTCTACCATTTTGGGTTTCCGAGATAGAGCCTTTCAAAAAGGGAGTTTTTTTGTCTTAAAAATTTTGCCTGCGGCAAAACCAAGGCTGAATCTCATTCCAAAATTTTCCTTGCTACAAAATTGAATGTTGGTTCTGTAAATGCATAAATTTTACACGTGTGGAAAGGAGTTATTTTTAAACGAATTTTATGATTGTGTTACAAAAGCTTTAAAAATGACCTTTTGATTTCTTTTTTCAAAAACGTTGGTTTCGTTTATCTTTTTTGAGTATATACTAAAGGGGCCCTTCTAAACCCAGACACTCAATAAACTTTTAAAGTTAAAAACAAAAAAAATATATGGGGTTAAATATACGAAAAAAATTATTGGTCCCCTCAAAATTATTTTTCTTTGAACTGACATCATTCGCGCCAAATTTCAAAAAAATAGTTTTTTTCATCATCTATAAAAAAAAATATACCATTTCTCAATGAAGCTTGTTTTGGGGTAATATGCTTCAAATGTGCCCTTTTCAGAAAATTTGTTCCGTAAAAAATCCATATTTTAAGCATTATAATTTAAATATATATATTTTTAAACAAAATGTAAACATAAAAAAGAGTATGAAGTGTGATTGGGAAAAAAATTTCATTGCTTTACTTGATTATCTTGGGGTCTTAGGACTTAAATAGCGGGAATAATTTCAGTCCATTTAAACCCCCCAAAAAAAAACTATTTAATTTTGCCTGCGACAAAAATCAAAAGGCTTTTTTTTCGTGAATATTTTTTCCCTAATACAAAAATTTAATATTTTTTTTTTTGAATGCAATAAATTTTACTATAAAAAAATAGATTTTTGTTAAATGAATTTTTGTTTGTTAAAAAACTTAAATAAAGGCCTTTCGATAATTTTTTTTCACAAATTTTCAAAATCGTTGCTTTCATTTTTTTTTTTAATTATATAATGGGGAAAAAGTAATAAGCCCAACCCCCAATAGTATCTGTTTTTTTTTAATAAACAAGAAAGTATCGTGATTAAATTTGTAGAAAACATTTAATTTTTCGCATTCAAAATTCTTATTATTAAACTGACATCATTCGTGCCTATTTCAGCCAAGATAGTTTTCTATGATTTTCTAAAAAAAATATATACTGTTTCCAAAGAAGCTTTTATTTTGGGAAAAAAAGTGCCCTAAAAAAGGGACCCTTTTCACGGTTTTTTCCTTAAAAATAATATTTATATCATTGTAAATTTTTAAAATTTTAAATAATTTTATATATTAACCTATACAACTTCTAGACAGTATATGTGCGTAGACAACGGGAATTTCATTTCCGTTCTTAATTAGCTTTGATGTTTATGGACTTAAATATGGGAAAATTGCATGGGATTCCCCGAAATTTTCAGTTATTTGCAAAAAAAGAATTTTTTTTTTGGCACTCAAAAACAAGTACATTGATTCTACCAAATAGAGTGAATTGCATGCCTGAATGAACCTCCTTTTTCAACGGAAAGACTTTTTTAAGACTTAAAAAAAATGATTTTAACCCATTTGTGAAAAATTAAGAGACATATATTTCATTGAATTCCTCAATTTAAAAATTGGATGTAATACCCTTACTTTTAAAAATACCGTAATCATGTCTCTATCATTCTGGTGGTGAATGGGGGGAAACATAAAAATTCAAAAAAGAAAAAATTTTTTTTTTTTTTTTTTAAAAATAAGGCCCATCCGAGCCTTCTTTTCACATTATATGATAATGTCAATGTATCCATTAAAAAAAGAACACCTCCCTCAAAAATTACTGGATGAGGGTAAAAAAGGTTTTAAAAAGATACAAATTGTAGGGTTTCTGCTCCATACTTTTTTTACATACCCAACCGGCACTAAATTTAATAAAGTCCCCAAATATCCTCAAAAACAACTTTTGCAAAACCCCCAAGAAGCTTTGTTTTTTTTTTTTAAAAAGTAATTTTAATTTTTTATAAAAACCCATTTTTTTTCAATTTTCAGTGTCTACCTGAAACCCCCAATTAAAATATGGACAAACTTATTCTACATATACAATTTTTTAAAAAATTATAGACAAAAAAAAAAATAAAAAAAAAAATGCCCCAAAAAAAGGAATTAGACGTTATTTTTAGACGAATTTTTCCCCGGGATGAATTAGCAGAATGAATTGTCCGGGATGAATTGTCCGCTGTATAGTTGTCCGTCACCGTATGAACTACTGTGCATCTCTTTATGGCACATACACTCGTAGGATGCTTAATTCGTAATATTTTGGGGCCTGCGACATTATTGCAGCTGGCACTATACTGTTATCTACGGGAGGGGTTTTCACTATAACTGTCAAGGGAAAAAAATTTTTTTCCCGTGGAAACACTGAGGCAAAAATGTCCGTAGGGAAGTGTCCGTAGGGAAAGTGTCCCTAGGGAAAAATTGGCGGTAGGCAAATGTCCGGGGGCAAAAATGTCCCTAGCAAAATTTTCCCTAGCAAATTGGCCGTAGGCAAAATGTCCGTGGGAAACTGGGCCGGCCACGACGATTGGGGTTCTTGGGAGATATGTGTCTATGGTATTGTGGAAAAACTGCCCACAGGACAAAGTTGATGCAAATAGAAGGTGGTGGGAAAAGCTAGGGCCCCAAATTTTGGGGGGGAAGCTGCCCTTAATGACCAAACACAGATATATTTTTAGCTTTTAAACTTAATCATGACTCCTGAAATCCTGAAACCCGACACGAGGCAAAGCACAAACCCCCCGGAACCCGTGAGCTCCTCCACTTTTTTTTTAAATTTCTTTATCGAGCTCTTTTCCCCCCCCCCTACCTTCTGGGGTTCAAGACCCGTACGTCACCTATACGTGGTAGTGGGGTTTGGGGGTTGTGGTGGCAAAGCCATAAGACTAACCTTTACTGGGTTTGGTGGTATGGTGATTGTCCTGGTTCGCATCCCTGCTCATGTCGGGGTGCCGCGGGGTTGCTCGCTGGGAGGGGCGTCCAATCTCCCGGCGCCTGTCTCTCCCCCTCTGAACCCTCCACGGCCTGTCTGCCCCAACCCTTCCCTACCTAGTCCACCACCACCATACCACGCCCCCACCCCCACCCCACCACTGCCACCACCACCACCAAAAACCCCCCCACTACCACTACTACCACCCTCACTACCACTATTAAGCCACCACCCTCACCCCCCCCATTATCACCACCACCAACCCCCCCCCCACACCACCCCAACACCACCACTACCCTTTCCTATTTACCACTACCCCCTCCTTTCAACCTCCACTATACGACCCCACTCCCACTACTCCCACCCCTGCCACCATCTCTCCTACCCCCTTCCATTCCCCAAAAATCACAACCTATACCCTCCCCCCACCCTCACCCCGCCCCCCCTATATCTTTTTCCACCTTGCTTGCGTTATTCATTAGTTTCTTTTTCTTTACGCCCACTAATAAATTATCAAAAGGTAATTTCATATTCTTTTTATCCAGGAAGTGTACAAAATTTTGTTTTTTTTTATGGTTCTAAGACACCCACCACCTTTACCATCACCCCCCAACACCACCCTCACCCCGAGCTGTGAACAAATTTGAATTCCTTCTGTCAAAGACATAAAAACTAAAAAACAGGACAAAAACGAGCAAAGTATCCATCACAACCGAGACAATAATAAAAAAAAACATATACAGACTATGAAAGGAGAGGAGAGAGGGAGAAAGGAGGAGAGAAGGGGGAGAAGAGAGAGAGAGAGAAAGAGAGAGGGGAGAAAAGAGAGGAGAGAGAGGAAAAGAAGAAGAGAAGAGAGGGGGGAGGAGAAGAAGGAGAGAAGAGGGAAGGAGAGAAGGAAAGAGAGAGAGAAGGAGAGAGAAGAGAGAGAGAGAGAGAGAGAGGGGAGAGAGAGAGAGGAGAGAGAGAGAGAGAGAGAGAGAGAAAGGAGAGAGAGAG
>JACEEZ010001897.1:0-12500 GCA_016584305.1 Chionoecetes opilio
AGTTTTCTTGCAAAAATTTCTTGCAAATAGCGGGGTTTTTTTTTCCGGCTGTGTCTGTTGCTTAATACAGCACCATCCCAATGCAAGGCATCCGTGAAAAGTACAAAAAGGATCCTTATAGTCTGGAAACGCCAAGAGAGGGCATTAGTTAGGGCGATTTTTAGATCTTGTAAACTCTTTTCATGTACAGCTTTCCCAAATTTAAAAGCGCACGTCCTTCTCTAACAGTTTTTTTAAGTGCGGGGCAACAGCTGAAAATTTGGATATAAAGGATTCATAGTAACCACACAACCCAATGAAAGAACTGACATTGTTTACATGACTTATCTTTTTAAATCTCTCTTTCCATATCCCTTAGTGTCTCAGATGCACAAGAGAGTAGCTGCAGCCTGTACTCTAATGACAACTCCCTCTTACTACACACACTATAATACATGCACTTACATCCCTACACTATATTCATTAAAAATTACAAAATGAAACATTTGAAAGATTTGAAACATTGAAACATTTGAAACTTTTATAATAGCCCCATAAATACGTAATGTTTGTTTACAACTTAGAAGGCCAGCCTTTGTAATAAGCAGAGTTTTTTCAGGCAATGGAAAATCCATACCAAATACATACGAACTCGTACAAAATTTATAAGAAAAACAAACAGATTATGAGTAAGCAATAATAAAAAGTAACAAAAATACACAATACAAAATATAAAATACAAAATATTAGAAAATATGGAAATATGCAAAACAAACTCCAAAAATATGCAATAAAGGGAACACATACAGAAGATTGGGAGTGGGGATGATGATGAAGTAGGAGAAAATTAAGGGAATATATACAAAGTTATAGGGAGACCTGGCTAATAAAAGTCCAGCATATAATATTTATACGAGTTATGTGTTGGTCCCCATGGCTCCGGTACCAGAAACACCAACAGTTCTCTGCTTCTGAACTTTGCAAGGTCCAGAAGGTTGAGATTTGGCAGGTTCTTGGTATCAGAGACCAGAGCTGCACCGCTGGACATGGTATAGTGATGCCGGAGGGGTGCTAAAGGGGATCGACCCATCCTCGTTAGTACTCGTTGGAGGATCCTCCAGAACTGCAGGGTTTACCCGGAGTGCTGAGTTCATTGGAACAGATCACAGACTTGTTGTTGCTACACTTTAAGCTTCATGTCAAGTAAGAAAAATCTCAAGAAGGTAATCATATGTGTTTCATCTTGAGAAACTAAAGGGGGATTTGGGACATGTGCTCACGGGGAAATGGGGTGGCAGTCTAAAATGGGTTTGTTTGTGCTGGGGGCTTTTCGGGGACCCTGTAGAACGGTGGGATACCCCCCAAACTAAAACTCTACGGGGCTGCCAAGGGGTGAAATTGGGGGGGGCCCCGAGGTCAATGCGTATTTTTTGTCTCGACGGGGAGCTGGAAAAAATTCGAGGAGAGTTCGCGCTGCCAGGCGGGCTGGGCCCCCCCAGGACCAGCACGGGGGGCTCTGTCACCCCGGGGCGAACCCCCTGCGGAGAGAAAAGGGGGTTTTGTCGGACCTCCTGAGGATGTCGGGGTTTAAATTTGAACCAAAAACCCCCAACCCCCAAACCGGGAAGGGAAGCCCTGAAGAAGCTCCGTTCCAAGTCCCCCTTTTCCCCGGGCGAGTGCTATTGGGGAACAGCAGATGGGGGGGGCCTCGTGTCGGAAAAGGGAGGGGGGGCCATTTTGGCTGAGTTTTTTTGGGCATTTTTTCAGGGGGGCACCCCAACGGGAGCAGCTTCACACCACTGGGTTAGGGTCCCTTGGAGGGCCGACCCTTTCCCATTGACAAACCCCCGGGCACCCTCTCTTGACAAAAGTCAGAGGGGTTTTGTAGAAAAGTTGAGGGGTGGAAAGGCAGCTGGGGGTCTGTAAATTCAGGGGCGGGCCCCTCAGAAAGCGGGGGGTGGGCCCATGCCCCTTTTCGGGGTTTGCAGGGCTGTCCTGACTCCCGTTGGAAAAATAAAAGGTACCATTATAACCCCAAATATACCCAAAAATTAGTATACAGATAAACTTTATGATAGCATAGAAACGGAAAACCCAACATGATAGAAAAGAAAACATAGAACTTTTTATGGGAAAGAAAAAAAATTACATACATAATAGAAAAGAAAACCCAATAGAACAAAAGGGAAAAAGGAAAACCTCGCAAACATTAGCAGAAGAAGAATTTTTCCCCCCGGATTGAAGGGAGACTCGGAAAGACTTAGAAAATTTAGAAAACGAAGCCGGGATACCCCCGGGGTTACCAACACACGAACTCGTTGATAAACGCTGATGTTCACTTTTCTAAAAATTTAAATTCCCATTTCTAACCCAGAACCCGTTATGGGCTGTCAAAATAGGGAATACTAATTATGCTTTTTAAAACACCCAATAGCGTGGGGGGGCAAATAAAAGGTTTTCCTGAAAAGGGCCCAAGAAAAAGGGGAAAAAAATAACTTCTCAAGGTCCCTTAAACCCCTTTAAATCAACTCCCAACCGAAACAGATGGTATGAGTCACCCCAAAAGAAAAGCAAAAAAGCTTAATACCGGGGCATAAAAAGGTATCAAAAGTTAGAAAATGCCTGGACAGTTTTAAAAGGGAACAAGTTACAGACCCAGATAAAGGGCCGGAAAAAAAAAAAAAAAAAATTAAATTTTTCAGGACATTTGATTGAGTCGAGGGCTTTTTGGCAGGGCCATGTAAATTTTAACAAGGTGACACGGGATTTAAAAAGGGAAATTAAAGCAGGATACAAAAGTATTTAAAAGGCCAGAATCCATCAGATTTTAAAAGGAACGCAACTTGATTCCGCTGTTTATAAATCAGAGAATGGGAAATTAAAATTTTTAAAATAATGAGACACTGAATAAGAACATCATTTTTAAAGGGCCGGGGAACCCAGTTTGGATCATTCCAAGTCTGTAAACCCCCATTTAAAAATAGAAAATGAAACCCAAAACTCAAATAAGGGCAACGGCCCCATTCGTCTGCCCCAGTCCAGAAAATGTAGGGGTTTGGGGAGGGGAATCTCCTAAACCCCCTTAAAACCTACCACTGACCTGTTTTAAAGGGCACAAACCCCCCATATCACTTTTAAACGAAACACGAACACGCATAGTTTTAAACCCAGGGGCCCTTTTTGGGGAAAAGACTGACGGTTAAAACACAAAAAAAATTTTTAAATCAGGAAACACGCCGATTTATATCCCGGGGGCTTTATATTTTTGGGGCCCCCTTAAAAAAAGCTCGCCACAGTAAATCAATTGTCAGTGAAATGCTCACACAAAAATGTAAATTGAACCTAGCGATAGTTGAGTGGAACTTTCCTTTTACCAAAGGTACCAAAGTCGACGGCTCAGACGTCCAGCTCGACTATAGGGATTTAACAAACGCACTATCCCAGATCGTCTACCTTTTACCAGAAAATCTCTAAACATTCTTCGCAGTTTTTAGGAACAGAAAATAAACATTCGGGCAAAATTTAGACAAAAAGTCCCCTTCTGGCAGATAAAAAATGCATAGATGAATCTAAAGACATCCCCGGGCTTTTTCCCCCACCGACGGGACCTACAGATTTAAACGCATGCCTTTTGGGTTTTACCCCAACAGTCCATTAACGTAATGAGGACTGATAACACAGTATTGCAAGGCTAATAGGAAACACGAAAGTGTATTCCTAGCAAAACATACTCATAGTATCACAGACGGGCGGGAGGAACATTTTTAAAAAACTAGATTTGGTTTTTCTTTTGGGGTTTGGGAAAATCAGGCCGGATTGAAAGTGAAAATAAAAAAGAATTTTTGTTTTTCCCCCTTTAAAAGACAAAGTTATTTACCTAGGAAAACCAAATAGATAAACATGGATTAAGAAAAATTTTTACAGTAAAAACTCGACCCCGTAAGAAATTTCCCAGTGCCAACCAAAAAACCCGTTGAAAAAGTAAGAAATTTTCCCTTTGGTCTAACAGGGACTATAAAACCCTTTAAAAAGGGGATACGCCGATATAGCAAAAAAAAACCCCTAAACCAGGGGTTCCCTTAAAATTTCCCTGGACAGCGGGGCACTAGATTATATTTTTGGGACTTGGGCCCGGGGGAGCAGCTATATATATATTATATTTTATATATATTATATATTTTATATTTTAAAACTATATTTTATATGTATTATATTTTATATATTTTATATATATATTATATATATTTTATATATATATTATATATAGGAATGGACATAAGGAAAAAATTGTAAAAAAACCCTACTATGTTAAAAACCCAAAAAACCCAAAACCGTTACATATGGATTTGGGCATCCAACATGGAGTTGGCATATCCGCTCTATGGTAGGAGGGACATTTGGGCCCAGACGCTCTCATTTCTTTTTAAACGGGGGCCACCCATTTCTTCCTTTTCTTAAAATTTTTATACTTGGGGGGGGTTTGGAACCCCAGTTCCCCACAATTTTGAGGTTGAAAATTGCAAGAGTTTTTTTTGGGGCCCCTTTTTGGGTTTTAAAAGGGTGGGTTTTTCTTTTTCCATTTGAATCCAAAAGCTTTCTAATGTCATATCCCAGATATTGCAGTTTTAGTGTGGGGGTCATTAGGATGTTGATTAGTTCCTCTTCTTCAAGGAGGCTAATTTTTGTGGTTTGGGCTAAAGGGGGGATCGTGAACGAATGGTTTTCCCTCAGCCTTCTTTAATTTTTCAACAATAAAATTTGGAAAATTTTTTCTATTTTCCCTTTCCTGGCTTTCAAGGGGGGCTACTTAATGGGAACAATTCTGTATATTTAGCTTCAGCAGTCTTTTGAAACATGTCAATCTTGCCTTCACTCCCCCTTTTCTTTTTCCAAAGCCAAATTTTTTTCAAACCAAGGCTTTTTATTTTGTCAGAAGATGGGTTTCCTTATTTTCATTTCTTCCCTTTTTCATACTTGCATTTAAACCTTTTTCAGATGTTTTTAAATATGTCTGCCAATTTCATAAAAAAAAAATTTTCACCCAAAAAAATTTTTTATCACAAGTTAAATTTGGGAGAATTCCCGTTTTTCTCCTCAATGGTAAAGAAAAAGGGGGGCATTTCCTCTCTCCCGTTCTGCACCCGGATAAAAACCCTTTTCCTCTTGGTAACCACCGGACTTCTGTGTGGGGGGAGAAGACCTTCGGAGGGATCCCATTTTTTCACAAAGGGGATGGAAAATAGTCTTGACTTTCTTTTTTGGGCCCCTTTTAACAAAATTTAAAAAAAAAAATTTTTCACCAAAAATTTATCAAAACAACTTTTAAAATTTTTGTCCGAGTGTTTTAGCAACAAAAGGGTTCCGGGGGCAAGAAACAATGGGTTGTAAAAAATTGGTTTTCCTTCTTGACTAAGGGCCAAAAAGCCTTTTTCCGATCCCACCAGGATGGGCAGGGCCCTTTTGTGCAAATTCCTACACATAATTTTCCATGACAAGTTCCCCTTTTTTTTAATATTCTGTTTACTTAGAAAATATCTCCGTCCTGTGGTTTGGGACCATTTCTTTTCGCCTAAAAAAAGTTTAGTTATTTTTGGGTTTTCAGAAAATAAAAACGGATGAACCTGGGGAACTGAGGTTTTCCCCCAATTCTGTTTATTCATTCCCTTTTAAAGGGTCATTTTACCTTTCAAGAGTTCACAAAACACTTGTTTCAATATCAGACGATATGGTTTCCCTTTATTCGTCCTTTAAACCAAACGTGTGTCTGAGAGGGGGGTTTTTTTTCAATTTTCCTTTTTAGGGGGTCATCCCCAAAAAAATGTTTTCACCCAGCACAGCAACTGGAAGGAAGTATGACTCTGCAAATTTAATGGGGTTTTTATTTGTTTTGCTGTTGCTCCCGCCACTAAAAACCCTTCTTTCTGTGGGCCCTTTTTTGCCACCTTCATCTTGTCCCCAAAACCCAAACCCCTTTTTTGGGTTTTTTACTTTCAAAAGTCTTTTAAATAATTTTAAGGCTTCGAAGAGGTGACTATGTTTTTTTTGTTAAATGTCTCTTTCATTTTCATAAGAGTCATAGATTCATTTGATTTTGCTAAATGCCGCAAAAAACACATTTTGGGGTTTGGACCTTTTCCTCATCACAACAAGTTAACCCAAGTCCAAGGGTTCCTGTCGTTAAAACAGGCAAATGACTTACTTTCGGTTTCTTTTGGGGTGGCACGTGTCGTCGTTTTTTACCCCGCTCGACCTGGATACAAAACTCACTTTTTATCTGTTTACTTATCTTTGCCCCCTCGGACCTGCACGACCACGGTCACTTTCAAATGTCACTTCACTTTTGCCAACACGGGGCCTGTACGACTATGCTTTATTTTTTAACTGTCACTTTACTTTTCTTCACTTCCCTCACTAGGGGCTGGGCGAGAGGACTCACTTTTAAAAATTTTTTACTGTTACTTCCCTTCGGTGCCTTCGCCCCATTTACGTTTTGTTCCCTGTCAACTGCGACTTCATCGCTATTGGCCCTTTAGTACACTTTTCGGGTTTTTTTAAAGAGGTTTCTTTTTCCTTTTTTTTAAGGGGGTTTGGGCCTCATTAACACCCCAACTGATTTTTTACTTGGGGGCCCCCCGGCTTTCACTGACCACGGGAGGTGCCCCTTAAAAACCAACGCTCTGCCACTGTGTTGGGCCAAAATTTTACATGTTTTTATCGTCGGGGGTTTAATAAAACACTTTAAACAGTCAAAATTGGGTAAAGTCTACTGATTTTACGTTTTGCAACAGGTTTTTATTTTTTCATCCTATTTTTTCCCTTTTTATGTCGCTAAAAAACAATTCCCAAAGAACGCGTGATAAAACTATTTAATTGGTAACTCAGGAAAACCAGCAAGCTGGCCCGGGTCAGATGGTACGACGTGTCATTTTCTCGTTCAACCGTATTGTGGGGAAGCGGGAAGTATTTTTTTTAAGCATGAATAACTTATTTATTTTTTCTTATTTCTTACTTTATCCTCACCCCCAAAATACTTTTTAATATTATTAAAAGGACCTTTGGGATCTACCTGGCCCTATTTTTCATATTAACCCCTTCATTTACATTTTCCCCCTTATATAAAAAAAAAAAACTCGACGTCAAAGGGGGAAAAAACCCTATCTAGGGGAAAAAAATTCGGGGCGCACCTAGTGGGGTTCCCCGGGGCACAAGTGGGGGGGCCCCCGGGGCACAGTTTTTAGAATCACTGCCCCCAAAAACCTTATTTAAAAAAAATCAGACTTTTTCTTGGGGACAAACCCCAAAAGGGAAGGATTTTTAAACGGGTCAAATCAAAAAAACCAAAAAAAAAAAAACCAAAAAAAATTCCCCCAGTTTTCTAAAATTTTCCCCAAATTTCCACGAAAAAATTTATCCTTCACCGACGCCTTTAAGATGGGCTTTTTTGGGGGTTTTTATTAAGCAGGAAAGAAAAGAACGGGTTTCCAAACCCATAGTTTTTTGCAAACTAGACTATGCACAAACCGGGAGAAAAGAATTACAGCATCACAGAACGTGGGACTTTTTTTTTTTGGCCAAAGTTTTTTTTTTTTAAAAATAAATGTCTAGAAAAATTTTGGGGGACACAAGGCTAGGTTACAAGATAAGAGTGTGGGAAAAGGGTAACACAGCAATACAAGGGAAACCCGTTTAAGGGAAAAAACCTCAGAGGCAGACTCGCCAGATGGGTTTTGACGTTTTCAAGGAATTTCCCAAGGCAGTTTTGAATAAATACCCCGGGGAAAAAAAAACGTAACCGCAGGACGCACTCTCAAAGGGAAAATTAGCCCAGAAAAAGGTTAATGACCTAATATGTAGTAAATTTTAAATTAATCACACTTTAAAACAGATCTGTCAACACAGAACTGGAAAAGGATGCCCCTGTGGGGGCACAGTAGTAAAAGCCCTAACAGGGCCACAGGTAGTTTAAAAAACCAAAAAAAAATACCCGTAAATACAGAAAAAAGATTTCGAAAAATGGGAAAGAAATTTTTTATTATACAGAAACGCAGAAAAAGTAAAGCAAAGACGTAACACGAGGTTTTAGTGGGAAAAAAATTATAATCCCTCAAAACACTATCCCATTTTTATTAAAGATGCTCCATAACCCCGTGCCCACAGCGGACACCCCCGGAAAAAAATAAGGCCCTTTCAAGGGAAAACCAACTAAAATACTTCTTTTCCAGGCATGGGGAAAAGACATTTTATTCCCCCGTAGATAACTTTAACATTTGCCCCGAAGTAAAGGGTAACAAAGCGTTCCCCAGGGACCAATGCTAACGTACCCTATACCCCAAAAAACCATGGGAAATTTTTACATCGATCACTTCGAGCTTCCCCCTGTCAGAAAAAGGGTTTCAAATACTTGCTTTTCGCCATCGACCCATTTTTTCCCCTATGGATCATACCGCCCATAAAATAAAAAGGGTGAAAAAGGTCGCATCAATAAAATTCGAAAAAACAAAAATTTGGGAATTTCACGACACCAAAGGTAATTTTGTAGAAACGGTACAAGTTCAACCAAAAGGGGGGGATACTGAAGGACTATGTAAAATATTTAAAACATCAAGAAAATAATTTTACAAACCCTTTTAAAACCTTTAAGTAATGGAATTAGTAGAAAGCCTCAACCGCAAAGTAATAACTTGTTTTAGGAGTCCAATTTATCCGTTTCAGCAAAAGCATGGGATACGTGGGTCCCCATGGGCAAATGTGCACTGAATTTCCCAGATAAAATCAGCCACTGGAGAAAAGTCACATTACATATTGTTTGGGGAAGATAAAGTTTCCCATATAACTCTTAAGGCATAAAAAAAAAAAAAAAAAAAAAAACAAAAAAAAAAAAAAAACCCGAAAAAAAAAAAAAAAAAAAAAAAGAAAAAAAAAAAAAAAAAAAAAAAAAAAAAAAAAAAAAAAAAAAAAAAAGAAAAAAAAAAGGGGAAAAAAAATAAAAAAAAAAAAAAAAAAAAGAAAAAAAAAGAAAAAAAAAAAAAAAAAAAAAAAAAAAAAAAGAAAAAAAAAAAAAAAAAAAAAAAAAAAAAAAAAAAAACAAAAAGTAAGGGAAATTCGGAGATTGCAAAGGAAATTTTTTCATAAAAGGATTCAACCAAGAAGTTTAAAAAGGCCCCTAAAGAAAAACTCTTAAAAAACGAAATTTAAAAGGGAATGTAAAGAAAGAATTTGGGGAATTTGGGTAATTGGGAAAATCCTTTTTACAGAAAATAAGGTTTTTACCAAATTTAATTTTTTTAAAATTTAAAGGCCGGGGAAACCGTTGAAAAGGCCCCAATTTTAGTTGGGGGGGAAATTTTTTTTAAAAAAAAAAAGTGGAAACCCCTTGGAAAAAAAAAAGATATCTAAGAAACACCCGGGAAAAAATCCCCAAAGGACGGGAAATACTTGGGAAAAAAGAGTTTTAAAATAAAATTTACACCTTTAAGTTTTAACAATTTTTTTTAAAAAGGGCCAAATGCTTTATGGGAAAAGAATTTCCACTAATTGCAAAAAAAAAGGTTCTTTAAACCCAAGTTAGGGTTTTTTGTCTAACTAAAATTCTTAAATTAAGGGGGGGGTTTTAATTTTTGGGGGGGGCAAACGAAATTTAAGGGGTTGTAAAAAATTTTTATTAAGTAGGGTTTTTTCATCCTTTTCTAAAACCCAGGTTTTTAAAAAAATTTTGGGGACAAAAACCCGGTTCCTGGGAGCCCTGTAATAGGGTTTTAGTTAAAAGGAAGGAAATTTTGAAATTTTTTTTAAAAAAGGGAAGGCCGGAAATTTGAAAAAATTTTTACAAGATAAACCCCGGGTTTTCAAAACAAATTAAGGGTCTTGGGAAAAAAAGTTTGTAAATTTCAGCCCTTTTTTTGCCCTTTTCCATTGGGTTTCCCGAAAGGAAAAGGGGGGCGGTTTTGGGCCTCAAGGTTTCTCCAAAAACTTATGACGGCCGGGCCCCTTAAATTTTTCTAGGGAAGGGGAAAAAAAATTCTTACTTTTAGGAAAATAACTTTTTGGTTCCCCAATTTTGTTAAGGGGTGGGGAAAACCCCATTACAGTAACAGGAAAACAGAAGGGGGGAACCCCGGAGCCGGGGAGCCCCTTTAAAATTTTTTGCGGGAAAAAAGAAATTAAATTAGGCCCAAATTTTTTAAGGGGGAATTTGGGAAAAGTTACAATTGGAATCCAAAAAGCCCAAGAAGAAAACCGATAAATTTTCCAACCCCGCAAAACAAAATATTTAAGGTCTGAAACCCCCAAAAAGTGAAAATTCAAACTTTTTTTTTCGAAATTTTCCGAAGGGGGGCCCCACCCGGGGATTCCTTTTCTCTTAACTTTCCCAAAACTTTACCCACTACTAATTTCTGTTTGTTGGGGAAAAATTCCTCATTTTTTGGTTTGATAAACTTTTTTTCCCCTGTCCCATCCCGGGCCGGGGGGCCCCCTTACCCCCCTAAGCGGGGGTGCTTCTGGCATTTCAATTCCTCTAAGTGGGAAGCCCTAAGGCAGTATTACTCTGATTTCCTTGGAATGATTACTGCTTCAATTTCAGAGACCCCTCTTTTTGTGCAAAGCGCAGAACTGAGGTCATAGTCTCTGGCATAGAGGCGTACATTCCACACACTTTTCTAATCCTAAAGCCCGTAAACCTTGGTTTAACTGATTGTTCTCATGCTGTTCAAGATAGAGGGGGCGGTTCACAGACGTTTACAGTAAACATCCATTTCCTGAAACTCATGCCCTTTATATTTCTGCCCGTAATCATGCCAATTTTTACTTAAACTTATCAAAAACTCCTTCATACATAGAAAATGTCAAAATCTTTCTGAATCGGTTCCTCCCCGTGACTTTAGGCATGTAGCTAATAACATCTTTAACAATTTTTCTTCTGCATCTTTCCCTCCTATGTTTCACGCCAGAGGGCTCCACAGCTGTCTCATCTTTTTTAAAAAGCTGAACTCTTCGCTCAAATCCTTGCTGAATATTCAACTCTTGTTGATGAAGGGCTTGTTCCTCCTTCTCCACTACCCTCTGACTATATTATCCCTGTTATTAAGATCCTTCGTATGATATTTTCTTTGCCCTTCCTGGCTTAGATCCTCGGAAGGCTCAGGGTTCGGAGCCCCCTCCTATTGTTCTAAAAAATTGTGCTTTTATGCTTGCACCCTGTCGGGTTCAAACTTTTCCGTCTTTGTCTATCTACTTCCACCTTTCCTTCTTGCTGGAAGTTTGCTCACATCCAACCTGTTCCTAGGAGGGGTGATAGTTTTTAATCCTTCAACTACTGTCCCATAGCTTTGACTTCCTGCCTTTCTAAAGCCTTTTAATATATACCTAATAAGAATATTCTAAGCTTCTATCTGCTCACCCAATCTTCTATGTGATGTCAGTACGGTTTCCGTAAAGGGGGATCTACTGGCGATCTTCTAGCTTTCCTAACTGAATCCTGGGCATCCTATTTTGGGTTTCGGTGAAACTTTTGTTGTTGCCCCTGACATATCAAAAGCTTTTCATAGAGTCTGGCACAATCTTTATTTACCAACTACCCTCATTATATTTATATCCTTCTGTCTGTACCTTCATCTTAAGTTTCCTTTCAAACCCTTCTATTGCAGTTACTGTAGACTGACACTTTTCTTCTCCTAAATCTATCAATAGTGGTGTTCCCCAGGTCTTATCACCCACTCTCTTTATATTATTCATTAATGATCTTCTAAGTCTAATTCAAAGCCCTATCCACTCCTACGCTGGAGATTCAAACCCTGCATTTTTCAACGTCGTTTTTTAGAAGTCCAAGTCAACAGGAACTAAGTATTTCACGGAGAGATGCCACCAAGCGCCTAACATCTGATCTTTCTAAAAATTTTGATTAGGGCAAAGCAAACCTTGTTTTGTTCAATGCCTCAAAAACCCAATTTCTTCACGTATCTACTCGACAAAATCTACCAGATAAATACCCCCTCTTTTTCGATGACACTCACTATCTACTTCTACAATGAACTTTTCTTGACTGTCCTTTACTAAAAACCTGAACTAGAAATCTCACATCTCATCTCTTGCTAAAACAGCTTCTAAGAAGTTAGGTGCCCTGTGGCGTCTGCGTCCTTTTTTCTCTCCCCCCCCCCAGCTGCTTGCTCTCTACAGGTGCCTTATCCCCCATGTATGGAGTATGTCTCCACATGTTTTGGGAGGATCCACTCATACAGCTTTCATAAACAGTGTTGAGTCAAAAGTTTTTCGTCTCATCAACTCCCCCCCTCTAACTGACTGTCTTCAATCTATAAATCATCGGCCGCAAAGTAGCTTCTCTTGCTTATTATCTACCGTTATATTTATGCTCACTGCCTTCTGAACTTGCTAAATGCATGGGCCTCCCACACTCCTGCGGCTTTTCTGCACAAGACTTTCTACTCATTCTCATCCTGATTATGTACATCTTCCTAATGCAAAAAGTTAATCAGTATCTTTACTCTTTCATCCCTTTCACTGGT
>JACEEZ010001897.1:15000-24023 GCA_016584305.1 Chionoecetes opilio
GTTCAGAAAAGCAGTTTGCATAAAAATAACGGTAGAAGATAGTAATTAACAACGGTGATTTATAGATAGAAGAAAGTGAGTTAGAGAAGGGGAGTTAATGAGACTAAGAGGTTTATAATTTTGACTCTATTTACGAAAGCTGTATGCGTGTATCTCCCTAAAACATGAGTGACATACTCCAAGTACATGAAGAAGATAGTCCAAGAATGTTCATTGTAGAAGAGGGAGACAATTGAGAGTCATTGAAGAATAGGGATAGTTGTCTGGGAATCTATTTTAAGTAGATATGCGAAGAACCTGGGTATCTTAGGCATATAACAAAACAAAGTTTAATTATCACATTAAGAATTATAGAAAAAGTAAAAGTTGGCGCTCTGTGTGTGTATGTTGGTGTGTATGTGGTGGGGGAGGGGTTGGATCCACCTGTCACTACCGATCACTACTCCTCTCCCTCTCATAACACCCTAAGGGATTTTTTCAGGTCTATAAAACAAGGACTATGGAATTAGTTGGACCGCTAAAAAAAAAGTGCAGGGAGAAATTGTAAGTTCTTAAGAAGATATGTGTAAAATTTTTCATTATTATTTATGAAGTGTTTTTATCGCAGGAGGATAATGCGTAGTATGGTACCTGATAGTGAACTAGATGTTTAGAGGAAGAACGATGAGATAACGCAAGATTTGTGATAACTAAGGGAAATGGTAGTAATAAGTATTATATAGAATGAACTTAATTTTAAAGTCTACTGCATGGAGAAAAAAGGCAGAAGACGAAGTTTATCCCAGGGTTATTAAAAGAATGCAAGGAAGTTGTTAGTGAGTCTTTCTCGCTAGATTTTAGGAAATTGGTTGATATAGGGGTTAGGTGCGTTGCTGTGGAAGAAGGGAGGATGTAATTTCTCCATATTTAATGAAGTGTGAAAGAGGATGAATTTGCAAATTATCGACCCCGTTACGCGCAACGTCATGTGGTAGGCAAATTTATTGAATTATGTTATTGCAGAAAACTTAGAGAGGCAAATATATAAAAGCTAGATTGGTTAAATGATTCACAACATGGGTTCACCAAGGGTTAGATCATGTCTCATTAATTTATTGATAGTTTTATTGGGGGAATTTTATGCTACAGAGAGCAAAGGTGAGGACTATGATATAATAACGGCTGAAATTTAGTAATGGGGGCTATTCGACAGTAGGTACGCGACACAAGAGACTGTGAGAGGCTAAATAACTGTGTAAGGAGCTTGGAATGATAGTGAGATAGGTTCTTCGTTGGAATAGATCTTGGGCTTAAGTGATTTAGGTTAACGAAGATTACATTAATGTTTTAAATCTGGAGTCATTGCAGATAACGATGGGGTCGGGCCAAGGGTCTGTTTTGGGTCGGCATCTAGCTTTTTTTTATTTAGCATCAAGCCGCTTAGATAGTGGTCATTAGCAATGATATAATCAGGCAAGTTTGCTGATTTAGCTCAGGTAGCTTAGGATTATTAGATCGGCAGTCTGATGTAAAGCATAGTGCAAGGACTCTTTAGATAAATTAAAATGATTGGGTATGCATGTGGCTAGATGGAATTTAATATTCTTAAGTGTAGCGTATATGAATGTTGGTATAAAAAATCATGGTAAGAGGTAGCATATAGCGCAACTTTATCACTGGGCAAATGATAAAAAGGGTGATAAAGATATATAATATTATAGCGTCACCTGTCATCGAGAATAGAGGGAGTGTGGCGAATCACAGGAACACACACACACACAATACGTAACAACTCCACACATAACTCTTGCCTCCACCGCACTTATTTGAATTTAGCGTTAATTTCGAGTGTATTTTAATAATTTGATTGTAATGAATAATCGCATTTTAGCAATATAGGAAAAAAAATAAAAAGTCAATATGTGGCAATGTGTTCGGATGTGGGGGGGGGGGGGGGGGGGGGGGGGGGGGGGGGGGGGGGGGCGCTCGCAGCGCGTAACCCTTGAGACTGGGCTCACTGATCCCCTGTAGTTTCCGTCTAAACCCAGGGTTTATAGAGCCACTGACTGCTAGACTTGTTTTTGGTTTTTTTTTTTTTTTATGGCGGTAGCAGTTTTGGTCTCGGCGTTATCTATCATGATGGATATAGGGCTCTAGTTAGAATCAGTGCAGAGAAGGAATGATTGTAAAATGATACAGGAGATGCGTAACTTTAGTTATGAGAATGAGATTTAAAGCTATTAAATTTACACCTAGCACTTATTTAAAAAGCTTTCTAAAAAAAAAGTGGTTATTGAAGCGCATACGAATGAAAGAGATGTTAGGAAAAGTTATTTACGGCTAGTAATCAGGGTATACAAGAAGTAAGCGGATTCAATTGGCTGGTAGATCCGTAGATTTTAAAGGTAGAATATAAAGAGAGAGAAACTGGTTTCACCAAGTTGTGCAATAAGTGGTGCGTTCTCCAGGCTTATATAGGGAGGGCTTTAAAAGGAGAGCTGGATAAATTCAAAGATGGGATGAAGAGGTGATGTAGTAGTGTTAAGTAAGCAGGATGCTACGGCACGTGTAGGTCTCACGAAAATCTTGTGGCTTTCGCATATTTTATTGATTGGTCTAATGTTCTTAACACAGCCTTATGATAACGGCACACTACGGCGACTTCATTGTTAGCCCGCTTATACGTGGTCCTACGTATGAGATAACATATACTTACGTTTGGGTAAGTGTGGAAGGCTTCTCACACAGATCCCCCCAAAAAAAAAAAAACCCCCAACCCCCCAAAAAACCCCCCCCCTCCGCCACCCCCCCCACAAAAAAAAAACCCCACCACGCCGGAGGGCAGGGGGCTTAGGAAAACTACAAGGTTCTTTTATATATTATTCGAAATAACTGAACAGGAGTTTATAGCGTTTCGCTATATCAATGCAATCAATCAATGAGGTCAAACGTTGGGGGGGGGGGCGGCGTCCGCCTGGGGGGGGGGGGAGGGGGGGGGGGGCCGGGGGGGGGGGGGGGGGGGGGGGGGTGTGGGGGGGGGGGGGGTCGGGCTCACTCCTTAGCGACGCCACTCCCAGGGGTCTACCACGCGTGGAGTCCCCTACGCAGGCTCCTTTCCATACTCTAAGGCAGGCTCTCGACAGAAATCATCAATTTGCTCGCCAGCCACTGATTCTTGTCGGGCGGGCCCTTGTCATCCTCCACGCCGGATTGTCTGCTTAAAACAAAAATCAACGCCGATGGGAAGGATTGCTTTCAGGTAGCGTGACATGCCCCTATAGGCCGAAGTTGTCGGGCTGTACGGCTTTATGGGCAGGGAATAGGTCGGTCAAAAAGTAAAACGAAACCCGATCAACTTTCCAAAGAAAAAAAAAAAAAAAAAAAAACACGATTCAGTCTGCAGCGGTGGCAATCGCTGTATTTGTTACGTATCTCCCAGGCATTACCCGAAATATTTTGATTTTACTGTGATATTGCGAAGCACTATTACTCATAGAGGTACGATTCATCTCTTCAAGTTGCGTATTTATTGTCCATGTCTTCCAAGCTTATAGAGTAAGAGGGATGCACAAGGGCGACTTGAATATCTCGGATCTTTGTCCTCCTGCTACTAGGTACCCTGGTCAAATAGCTCCTGGTTGAGGCGAGTCCTATGAACACCTTGTGGGGGCTATGCCATTCGCCGTAAGTTCTTGACATGACCCGCCGTCATTATGGACTGCGATAACAAGTGTTATGGTAATAACTTTGCCATATCTCAATGGGCGTGCTCGCCGCACGCATGAACAGACTTGTTAGGCTGGTTCATATAGGTAAGCCTCTAAACACTTGGACCTTGGTCTTAAACCTGGCGACCTCTTAAGTCTCAAAGGCTTTGCCTCGCTCATGTAGCGCCTCGAGAGGCCATCACCAGGACTTCTCAGTGCGACTCAGTCAAAGATTACTGGCATCATCGGCAAAACAAGTATCTGAGTGATTTTGTGGCTGCCGAGGATGTTCCACATTCACTTTGATCTACACCTTTGCCCAATACCGTAAGTCCATACAGTGTTGAATAGTGGATGGGGCTAAGGATGCACCCTTGCCTGCACTCTGTATTTAATTGCGAATAGTAATGCTGCATACACCTCCCCTTACACTTCACAACTACTCTCAGTCCCAGAATACATACTCGAGTCATCAAACCAATAGTCGCTTGCAGGAATCCCGCGAGGTCCAAAAATCCTAAGAGTGACTTGCACGATGTGCACTCAAATGAGTCAATGCACGTTTGAGTCAGAAGCGCCTTGTTTATATCAATATTCGGATCTGCAAGCAGCCCCTGTCGAAACTCTACGTACGCGTTCTACCAGGACACGAAGCGCTGGGATATGTCGGCGTTGCTGACTTACGCTAGGCGTGAACGCCAGTACTGTTGAGGTCTCTGATGGCTTCAGCTTATGAATGACTGCGGATGTTTCGCGTGTCAGCAATAATAGATGGGGCAAGCAGCCTTGCCTTGGCTCGACGCTGCGGAGTGTAATACCTGCGTTAAAATAGATAAAAAAAAAAAAAAAAAAAAAAAAAAAAAAAAAAAAAAAAAAAAAAATTGTAAAATTAATAGAACGTTTAAAAAAGATATAAAATTGTTGCAGTCCTGGACAGGTGCCGCGCTTTCCATTTCGCTAGATAAGGACGCCTAGCCGACCTTATTTATCTGAGTCGGATCGAATGGTAGCGGGCTGATTGCCACACGGCGAGTCTAGGGGGCATGGTCAACCCGCGGAATCATGGCCTCACCCCCTGAGCTTTGAAGAGGCTCGCGCACTGATATACAAACACCTAGCTGCCTTATGGCGCACCCCTTGCAACGTTTGCTAACACGTCATCTCGTACACTTCGTCATGGTAGGGTGCGTTTGTCAATGGGCGGATCGGCATCCACTGGCCTGTAACTCAAACAGGCGAGTGGGTGTAAAGGCTGCTCAGATTGGAGGTCGCGACCGTGACAACGCCCAAACTACTTCAGCCCAACGCGCGTGCATCTGTCATAACCATGTCCGGTACACAGAGGCGACCATTTGCGGTCAAATAGCCTCGCGCCGAGATGGGAGACTTGCTTCAGGGCTGCGGTAGGCTGTGCGGAGTCGATTAGGGCGGTTCAAATGACCTTCGACATCGCTTAGCGAGACTCCTGAACATACCTCTCGTTGTCTCTCAAACCCAGGATGGTTTCTAGTCGGCGTGACAGACCTGACCGTGAACGGCAGTACTGGCCGCTGTGGTGGTCCTGGTTCCCTAGCCAAGCGCTGTGGCAGAGGCGAGTCTCTTCGATTTCTCTAGGCTGTCTCCGTCGAGACAAAACCTACGTCCTTGCCGCGGCTGGCGCTAAAAAAAAACGCCTTAGGACATTCACTTGGTCAGGTGCCTTTTAGAGTTTCAGGGTCGTTGAAGGTATCGACCCAGTTATTAGCAGTTCGCTCTAGGCAGCCGAGGTCACATCAAACTGATTTTAGAAGCTCGCACTGCATACTCCATGGGCCATGTCAAAGTCCTTCAGTTACTCAAGATAAAACACAGTATTGTGCTTGGTGGGCGCAGCCTATTGAGAATACTTGCTGGAAGTTGACATGGAAGACTTAAGGGGGGGTTGGGGGGGGGAGGAGGGTTTTTTTTTTTTTTATTTGTTGGGTTCTTAAACATTAGTGCCTATTAGCCCTGTAGGCAGTGGTGACGCGCAGGGGCTCGGACTATTGGAGGTGCATCTGAGTTCACTTGAAGGCTCTGATGGTTGGTCTCGCGCCGTGGTGGCGGGCAGGGCAGGATTCTTATAGTGACGCCTGTGATTAGAGGCTCAGCCCCCCCCTGTGTCCCCATGCCTCGAAATGGGAAGGTAGAGTTAGGGGCGGGCTGGGGGTATTTTACCCACTCGATGGTGCAAAAAATTTTTGGGGTTTCTTGGGGGATCGAACTGGGGTCCCAAGAACGCCATTCGGAGACGCAAACCCACTCCGCTACCGCCCCCCCCCATTGCCAAGTGTAGCAACAACAAATCTGGGTCTTTTTCAAAAAAATCCACCCCGGTAAACCCGGGCAGTTCTGGAGGATACCCCAAACGAGTATTAACGGGCGGGGCCCGTCTCCTTAGCTACCCCTCGGATTACTATACCATTTCCAAAGGGGTAGCTCTGGTTTTCCGATACCAGAACCTGCAATTCTCAACCCTTTGGACCTTGCAAAACTCAGAAAACAGAGAATGTTAATGTTTTTGGTACCGGAGCCTGAGGACCAAAACATAACTCGTAGCCTCTCTCACGTGCCATTACATTTTAAGTCGCCCCAAAACATGGTGGTCTCGAGGTTACATGGTCTAATACAAGTCGGTTTGTACCTTTTTTTTCATTTTCGCACCTCTTTAGGGGCGTACACGCAAAAAAGATATGAACCCCGAGTGTTTCATCCCACCCGCTTATACCTCATTAAACCCGGGGTAACCTCAACAACTGACGGCTGCAGTTTTCCGAGATGCCCTTTGCTACTCCCCGGGCATGGGCCCCATTGCTCATGCCGGACCCGTGTAGGTGTAACCCCCCCTGCTATCTCGCCACTGCCCAGGGGCCCCCCGTCTCTAGAGTCCCACTATATCCACCCTCACCTACGACTCGCCCGATAGGAGAGGTAGTCGACGATCGTCTGAGAGGTTTAAACGTTCCACGGCCCACACAAGAACCCTCCGTAGGTTTATCCCGGGGTGATTCGACGGGCGGCGTCCCTCGCCCCGCCCCGGCCACCCCCATAAGAAAAAAATGGGGTAGGGGCCCTACTACTCAATTTATAGTGCGGGTTCCCGGGACTTTGCCCCGCCCCCGTCTAGGTAGACCTCCCCCCCCCCCCTGCGTCGGATTGCAGGTGTCTGCATGGTCGGGCCCCCCGGGCAAAAGGGGGGGGTCGGGGGCGCGGACCACGCCCCCGGCCTCTACCTCTAAATATGTTTGTTGCAAAATTTAGGTTTTTTACGGGGGGGTCGCAAACCCCTCCCAACCAATCTTTTTTCGGGGATTGGCCTTACTGCCACCGTGGCCGGGGACGCAAAAACCCCTTGTAGGGTTTAAACCCCCAGGCTGCCCACTATTTACTCATAGTTTGGGGCGGGATGGCCATTGACTCAAATGAGTTCATCTTCCTTTAAAGATGGTCTTTTTTTTAGTCCATTTTGGGTGTCCGCACATTTTTCCTCACTGGTGAACCATGGGGTAGCCGGTTTATCGCCAACGATACGACCATGCGGCCCTGGTTGTACTTTTTTACTTATCCCCCTTAGCAGGGGACAATCCTGACAGACGGGTTCGTCAATCATTCGTATACGCACGTGGTAATTTAGTCCTCTTTTAATAACAGTCACAAAATGTATCCACTAATACAATGCTCTCATGCGCACCAACCTCCACACAAAACCGCCGTAGTCCCTATCTTGGCGTTTAGTTTCTCCACAGGGCGGCATGGCGAGGCAAAGCTGGCCGGGGGGTCCCCAACCGAGTGTAAAGGTTTGCCGTGACCGTAAGGTACTGTCCTGCTACGGGGCTGTGAGACGTAGCAAGGGCGTGTCCACGTCTTTAACATATCAGTCATGAATAAACTACCTTTTAAATATGTTAACATTAAAAGTAGATAGTATTATAGATTAGTATAAAAAGTATAGCGGGGAAATAAACATATGATTGTGGCCTTTTAAATCTTAAAATTATCGCTTAACACTATAACATCCTCACATTAAAGTATAAAAGCAGGCCGTCAATACCCTCCGGGAACATATAATACAAAGGAACAAAACAAACGCCAGAGACCCAGGACACACAGAGAGACACAGAGAGACCAAGAGACAGATAAAGATCATTTAAGGGGCCCATTCAATACATTTGGGAAAAATTTTTTGAGTAGTACATATAATTTTTGTAAAAGGGTCGGTTTGTTGAGCCGAAGTTTATTTCAGACCTTAAAATTAAATTTATTAGTCCTCAAAGTAATTTTTAGACCTAATATATTATAAGGCTAATCACCCTACCGAATATTATATATAATATTATATTTATATATAATATTATATATAATAATATATATATAATTTTATATTATTATATTATATATAATATAAAATTTTAAATATATTTTATATATTAATATATAATATTATATATATAAAATTCTATAAAAAAATATAAGCAAAATGTGTCTGTCTGTCGTCTGTCTGTCTGTGGTGTGTGTGGTCTGTGTGTTGTTTGGTATAGGTTTTTGCCCCCCCCTGGCGCAAACACCTCATTGGCACATTTTTGGAACCGGGTTGACCAGGGGGAAAGGGCATAAGCCCACTTATGGAAAGATTTGATCCTTTTTTTTTTTTTTTTTTTTTTCACCTATTAGCGATAATTGTGAAAAAAAAGTGGGTTGCGGAAATTTAGGAACCTTGATGTTGGTGAGGGTAATGGGTGAGTGAATGGGGGGGGTGATGGGGAATTTGGTGTGGGGGGATGGGGGGTGAAAGGGTGGGGGTGATGGGTTTTGGGGGGGAGGGTATGGGGGAGGGAATAGGGGGGGAGTGTGGGGAATGGTAAATATAACCGAAAGTGTGTCTGTCTGTCTGTCTGTCTGTGTTGTGTTGTGTGTGGTGTGTGTGTGTCTGGGATAGGTTCCGCCCCTTGGCGCAATACCTCATATGAAACTTTTTTTGGGAAACCCGGGGTTTACCAGGGGGAAAGGTTTTTTGCCCATTTATGAGATATCCGATCCTTTTTTTTTTTTTTAGCAGCCTATTAGCGATAATTGTGGGAAAAAAGTGGTTGCGAGAATTTAGGAAAACCCTTTATGTAGGGTGATGGGGAAAGGGGGGTGAATGGGGGAAAGGGTGGGGGTGATGGGTGAGTGAATGGGTGGGGGTGATGGGTTTTGGGGGGATGGGTGATGGGTGAGGGAATAGGTAGGGGTGATGGGTAATGGGAAATAAAGCGAAAGTGTGTCTTCTGTCTTTGTCTTTTTTTTTTGTTTGGGGGGTTTTTGTTGTTGGGGGGTGGG
>JACEEZ010001898.1:0-122500 GCA_016584305.1 Chionoecetes opilio
TCCCCCAACACCCGGGGGCCCTGTTAATTGCGCTTTTTTTTGAAGCCCCAACATTTTTGGCTTTTTGGAAAGGCATATTGTCAATTCCTTCCACACGGGATTTTTTGACATTAATTTTAATGCCGCTTAATTAATATACAGAAGCTAAAAAAAACCCCTCCCTATAGCAAAAAACCGATTCAATACAATTGTGAAGTCTTTACATTATTTAAATTTTTTGAAGGATTAAACCTTTAGGAAAATTTACTGAGTGTTTTATTTTTTTTGTTGACTGTCTTTTAATAACTAAATATTGGGGATACAAAACGGAAAAACTTATTTTTTCACACGACGCGCTTCCTACACAAGAATCCCTTTCAAATTCACCACCCTATTGTGAACCAGTTTCTCCCTATTCCCCTATTTTTCCAAGACGCTTCTTCGTACGGTTTGGAACCCAAAATTTGCCATTTAAAACTGGGCTCCCTCTGTAAAAGCCCGTGTGACCTAAACACGGAAAGGGTATTGCCTTTGTGAAAATTCCCGGGGCTGAATTTTGACGGAAAAGTTGCTCGTGTGCCCCTTATGTCAATGCGGGACCGACCACACAAAAAGGAGAAACGCCCCTTCTTCTTGCCTGCCAGTATTTTTGTTCGTAAAAAAAAAGGGGGGTTTTTTGGGGCGTCCATTTGTGACAAGCGAACCCAAAACGGGAAAACTGAACCCAACCCTGAACTGAAAGGCGGGTTCCCGGGAAAAATTGGGCCCCAAATGGAAGACCCTTTGGGGGAAAAGGTCGGAAAAGTTAGGTTAATAATTTTTTACCTGTTTCGTTCTTAACTTAACCTAACCTGACACAGGACCTTTGGGTTAGGTAAAGGGTCATTTAGGTAGGCAAAAAAAGCTTTTAGCTATTTTCTCTATCCCGACCAACTAACCTGCATTTTGCCTTTTTTTTCTTTATAATAACCTAACCGTTTTTCCCCTAATTTTAAAGGGTCACTGCTGCTTGTTGAAGCGCCGCCACATAAGCAAAGGGCCAAACGAACAGGATCTCGAAAACTCAGGGATTTCGCATAACCCCGGGCCCTCACCCCGGCGAAGAGGGGGACCTTTAAAAATTTTGCAGGGTAAAGGGAGTTGGGCTCAGTGACCCCTGTCCATTTCGTCACGTGATATAAATGTCGGTGTAATTTCACAACTATTATATTCCCCTCATTCCCCTTACTCGCTACTTTCTTCGTTAACCCATATTAACTTCTAGCGTATAGGAATGAATTCTGGGGAAAACTCATCCCCTCTCTCAGGGTTGATACCAATTGTGATAAATTCTACAAAAGGGGAATAACCAAACTTTTTGGTGGCGGCGGTACACGAAAATTTTATCATGCTGTAAAAATACTTTAAAAAAAAATCACTGTTTGTTGAGTGGTTTGTTGGGGGAAAACTTTTTTAAACAAGAAAAGAAAATTTTTTTTAAAAAAGCAAGTAGGGGCTAACTTGGAGAGTGAAACGGGAGGGAAACAGAATGGTTCAAGTTACGACTAAACTGCTGGTGAGTGTGGGTGACACCGCGGGTGCAACGCAGGGTCGCAACCTTGCTACCCATCTAACTCATCTTACTCACCGTGGGGCTCACCAACAACTGCAAAATTTAAATTCCGTCCACACCCGTTTTTCCGAAGAGTGAAGAAGGGGGCAATGAAGGACTTAACCCGGGACGGGGGACCTTGCTTTTTTTTGTGCCCCCAGGGGACAAATTTATGAAACGTGACAACTAAGGATGAAAATCCCCTCGACAAATTCCCCAAACCGGGAAAATATTTATTTTTACCCCCAAAAGTATGGGGGGTTTGGTGTCGTTGTGGTCGGATTGAAATATCTGGCGCGAATGGCACCCCAAAACCCCTTGCAAGAGACGCTGAGGTGGGGTCGGTTGCCACTCCCTTGGGGTTTTTCCCAAGATTTTGGGGGATTTTTCAATTTTCTCCATAGTTTTTTCTCAAGGGAAAATTGTACCCCTTTTTAGGCTGACCCGGACGACCCCCAAAAAAAAAACCCAAGATAGACAAAAATCCCCAAATCGTTAGAAAACTTGAAAAATGCATCCTAAAAACGGTACATAATGTTACCCCCGCAGAGAAGTGTCCGTATGTCTGTGTGGTGGTGGGTGTAAGCAGTGTCCGTATGTCTGTGTGTATGAGCGTGAGCAATGTCCGTCTGTCTGTGTGTATGTGGGGCGAGCAATGTCCGTATGTCTGTGTATGAGCAGTGAGCAATGTCCGTCTGTCTGGGTGTATGTGGGCGAGCAATGTCCATCTGTCTGTGGTTACAAAAGTGAGCGGCGTGCGGCTTTGGGGCCGTTGCCTGGAGCCGAGGGCAGTGAGAGGCAGGAGCGAGGAAGGGGGTCTAGCTTGGTGGCGGGCGAGCCGGTGTCGCGAGGGGGAGAGGGGAAGGAGACGCTGGCCTGAGAAGACGTATTGGATCCTCCTTCTCTCCCGCCCCGCCCTTGGTTGATCTGCCGATACCCCAAAAGGAGAGTGTCAGTGTCTCGTATACGTCAGCGTCTCGCATTAATTTCTTACCCGTGTGTAGGGGAGCCCTTCACACGTATAGGCCTCCAGTGTGTGTTAAAACAATCATAGCCCGTGTGAACATGTGAGTCCCTGTCCACCCCCCACCAGTAGTACTGTGTATTGTGACCTCCGCCATTAAATTAGAGTTTAATCCCAGTGTGTCAGTGTCCCTTCCTCCGGGTGAATGATAAAAGGGTGCCATCAGCACCTTTGAAGGTGTATCAGCCATCAGCACCAAGAAAGCTACTCGCTTCAGGTTTTTCTGCCGAACCTCCGTCAGGGGTACGTGTTTACGAGAGGCCCCTTTGGTGTGATAAGAAAGGTGAGTGGGCCCCTGCGTAACGATATGTTTACCTTGAGATAAAAAACCTGGAGAAATACTTGAAATAATCCCTCCAAAATCCCAAGATAGACAAAAAATATCCCAAGGCCATGGCCTATATCCCAAGATCTTGTGAAAAATACCCCAAGGATGATCCCTGCATACAGCATAATTAGGCAATGTGATGTGTGTATCAAGGCTGACATAGGGCCTACATGTGACACAGTTTGTAGACTTCTACGAATGTTGGCGCGGTTTTTGTATGCAATTTAAAATTGCACTTCCGGATGGGTGCCACAGTCGCTCAGCAGAGCCTTCCGGAAGGCTTGCTGCAGCCCATGGGGTTAAATAAGCGCGAAAAAACAGCTTTCGTAACAAAACGTACACGGAGTTACTTAAATAAAGGTAATATACCCTAAAAATGTAGTTTTTTCAATGATTATAGCTAGTTTTCGAAAGAAATATTGTTTATTTCCCTTTCCAAATTTAAGTATACAAGCCTTTTTACAGTTTAATTTGCACCTATAAATAACTCTGCATAAACTATACCTAAACTGATACTTGCTACATCTACATTTTGCAAAATTAGTAGAAAAAAAATATGTATTTTTGATTCTATTTACTTATCAAATTTTCATCATAAAAATAACATTTTTTCAAGTGGTTTAATGCATTTTTCAGGGGCTGATTTTTTTGGAAAATTGACAGTTTTCAGCCCTTTTTTTTTGTAATGAAATTCTGAATTGAAATTATAGTTGTTTTTTATATATATAAATGCAATTTTGCATATAGTATATAAGCTAATCAAGAGAGTTTCAGGTTATTCATTGTGCTATAATGGTTTATGAAAGGCGTTTTTCATAATTTCCTGTTACAGGTAGTGAAACTTTGAATAAGCCAGACTGATCGGTGCAGCCGCGCACTGATCAGTCTGGCTTTTTTTTCACCAGCGCCGTCCAACCTGCGTGTACATGTTCGTACAGTCTACCACTGAACCAGACCCCGCATTTACCAAACTAATTCGGTAAATCCCCGCATATTTCGGATTGGCAGAAAAATTTGCTAAAGCCAAATTTTGATATATTATATAGAGATCTGCAAAAGCTAGGGTTTACTGTACTTAAGGATTCAAGCTTCATTTCCAATACTCTCTATTAGCGGTACTAAAAGATGACCGATTTTTTGATCACCACATAGTATGGAAGCGTGTGGGTCTGAAGGAAAATTCTCATATACAAAAATGTGCAGTGAGTAATATATAAATATTTATATATAGTACAACAGGCTTAATAAAAAAAATAACTGTAATTATTTCATAATACAATTTATTCTTTTCTACGAAACAGTGATTTGGCTGGAACAAAATTATCCCTGGAACAGCTGTTTATGTCATGGCGTTGATATGAGTATGTACCTATAATTGTGTCGTTCATATTGTCTATAGACTGCACACGACAACCAGTACAAATTTACTCAGTCCGACACACAACAAAATCATTATAAGTATAATGTATGAAATATATTTCCTGGTCCTCTCCCTGCATACAGCACCATAGCTGTGGCTGAGGATAATTTAATTATGTTCAGTAACTCTGATCATGTATGTTGAATTTTCTGATGAGTGGAATTTAATTTGAAAACAGTGGAGCATGATATTATAATGCATTTATAATTTAAATTCCCTAAAGCAGGTGCTATTCATGCATTTGTGGAATGACTAACTTTCAAGCATGCACACTACGTACCACTGAATCAGTGTTGAGCAGCAAGCCCAAAGGAACGCTAAAAATACATCCTCCACAGCAGCCACACAGAAGCAAAGTAAGGATGCTACTTTTTGCCTGTAACTTTTCTTATCTTGCAAGGACTTTCAATAGAGGAAATAAAAAAAATGTTTTTACATTCCTTTTGCTTATATTATAGGCTACATGTTATTTTTATCAATATGGTGGGCCTCCAAATCCTCGTCAAAATTACATCTAGAAACAATGTTTTGAATGTTTATTCTATAAATGCTACTCCATACAATTTGTTTTCTGTATGTGTACAATCATATCCCTACAAAAAATAAAATATACCTATTCTTATACTCATAGAAACCAAACTCATGAACTTACAACCGTTTGACATATCTCTCTAATATAGCTTGCTTTAAAGACAAATGTCCATCGACATTCACTTACAATAAATTGCTGCAGCACACAAGGCAAGGCCTCCTAATTATGTATTACATGCATATGTATTACTGACTGTATTGTAAAAAAAAAAAAACCTTAAAGTAATCGTCCAGACCATTTAATCATTCCTGATTTAATGCAATCAAATTATAGCCATTAACGAGTATATCAACAATATGTCGTCACTTTTTGCATCCAGTCAGCCGTTTTTAAATAATCCGCAATCAAAATCTGCAAATTCCCCGAGCTTCCAAAACGCCCCTCACGACAAGCAGACGATGCGCCACGGCTCGGTGACGTCACAAAAGGAAGCGCACTGATCAGAAGGACGTAAACACAAGAGATAAATATAGTACTTGAAGATTTTTTTGCGATATGCCACATGCATGCATCCTTTATGGGTGCAGCAAGACAGTTGTGCCTTCTCTCTCTCTCTCTCCTTCCTTTCCCTTCTTTCTCTCTCTCCTTTCTTTCTCTCTCTCCTTTCTTTCCTCTCTCTCTCTCTCTCTCTCTCCTTCCTTTCCCTTCTCTCTCCTTAATTTTTCTATCTCTCTCTCGTGGAGGATGAAGAGGAGGGAGAAGAAATAGATGAAAAAGAAAGAAAGAGAGAGAAGGGAAAGGAAGGAGAGAGAGAGAGAGAGAGAGAGAGAGATGAGAGAGAGAGAGAAGGGAAAGGAAAGAGAGAGAGAGAAGGGAAAGGAAAGAGAGAGAGAAGGAAAGGAGAGAGAGAAGAGAGAAGAGGAGAGAGAGAGAGAGAGAGAGAGAGAGAAAGGAAGGAGGAGAAAGGGAAAGGAAGGAGAGAGAGAGAGAGACGAGAGAGAAGAGAAGAGAAAGAGAGAGAGAGAGAGAGAGAAAGGAGATGAGAGAGAGAAAGGAAAGGAAAGGAAGGAGAAGAGAGAGAGAGAGAGAGAGGAGAGCGAGAAGAGAGAGATGAGAGAGAAAAGGGAAAGGAAAGGAAGGAGAGAGAGAGAGACTTACTCTTCTGACGTCATCAATAACATTCGTAACCCTGTTAGCGGGAAGAAAAAAAAAATTCACGCGCTTTTTACAAGTCATGTTTTTACAGAAATAAGGCCTGGAAATCAATTATTTTTGGTGGATTAGGTGTTTTGAATTCAACATAATTAGGCAAAAAAAAATGGGTCTGGACGATTACTTTAAAGCCAAACAGGAAAGCAATGCCAGTCTGATGCTTTCAGATATCTGAAAACACAGTAATGAACTTAATGCCACATTTTATTGATAGTTTTTTACGTACTGTGATGAGATGCAGCATGGATTGCTTTAGTTTGTTCTTTGAATTAAGAGCTAAAGCAAAAATGTTCTGTCAACGAACGAAAAGGAGTTCTCCCTTTTAATACAAAACCTCTCATGTAAGTAATGATGACTAGATGCTGCATTACTTACACAAATTCAACTATTATGTGACTTTTATCCTAAGCAGAAACTACTTAAATATCACAGTTCTTGAAAAGGTAACAAAATCGTGCCTAATTTTTCCATCAAATTTGTGAGAAAAAAACCACCAGGATACTAATATCTTCAAGAGTAACACAGTATTAGACGGGACTGATTACTGCAGTCAGAGTAATCATACATCTCCTGTTGCACAGTGGTGGCACTGGTGTACATAACAGCTGGACTACAGATTTTGCAATTATTAAGAATTAGTATATGAACATAAGCATTTAAGCACATGAACAGTATTTAGGATCTTGAACACCAGTGGTTGTTTTGGTCANATTTTCACTAATAAAGCGACCAATCAACTAACAACCACCACTGTTTCACCTGCCCACAGTCCTCAGGGGGGTCAGGTCAGGTCAGGTCATGATGAGCAAACCCTGCATTACCCTATAAGGAAGTGTGTGAACTATAAAGAAACATAAAAGAAAGAAGTAAAAGAAAGACTATAAATTTAATTAACGATAAAATTATATTACAAAAATAATGATCAGTAATAAGAAAAAAATGACTTAATTTTTTTAGTATTATTCTTGTTATTAAAAGATAAATGTGTTCATTTACTATTGAAAATAATTAAGTAATAACTGATTAGAAAGACTGAGGGCGCCTTGGCTTGTACCAAGAGTCATGATGGCGGTCGAACGAGGAACGACCGACGAAGGGTACCATGAGACGGATATTTTTTGGAACGAAGAGCAACGACGACGGTCGAGGATACGGGTACCCCCGTGTCTTCGCGCCGACCGTCGTCGTTGCTCTTCGTTCTCAAAACAAAACTTCGAAAAAATATCCGTCTCATGGTACCCTTCGTCGGTCGTTCCTCGTTCGACCGCCATCATGACTCTTGGTAAGTTGGTACAAGCCCTTTCCCCTTCCTGCCGTCTCACCTCGCCAGTAGCCGCCACCAGTGACATCAATAAGGTGAGTTAATCTTTTCATAAAGTTAGGAGGGTTATGTTGTAGGGTCAAAGTATGTTGGGTTAGGTTAAGCTTTGGTTTGTTTTAGTAAGAAATGCATGCCTCACCACAAGCATGATTGTAGGATAGATTTGAGGTTACATTAATAGAGTTATCAATTAACTCCTATGGCGTGTGCGGGGTGGAAGAGGGAGGCATCAATGACACATTATTGGCCTAACTTTTCCAATTTATTATGGTAAACTTATACATATTTGTATCGTCTGTGACGATAATGGTGCAAGTGTGTGTATTTTTAACTACTTAATTAATTTTGTTTTGTTTAGTATTGTTTAGGCTCTAACAAGCTGTTTGTAATTTGAGAGAATATGTATTGTGGATTTCTCCTTGTGTGCTGCCGGGTTAGGGGAGGGCAGCGGAGTCAAGGTCTGAGGATGTGTTTAGTGGGTGGTCAGTGTTTTGGTGAACGGCTGCCGTGTTGGGCAGTCTTGTTGTCTGCCGAGGAATTACTATTCTTGACGAATGGAGCTGAGTATTTGGTATCCAGTGGAAGGCTACGGGAGGTAACGTGTAAGTACTGAGCTTTGTTTTGTTACCTACAAATATGCATAGGTGGGTGCGATAAAAAAAAAAAATTATCACGATAACCGATAAATCGATAACGTTAACCTTATCGGCGATAACCGATAATCGATAACTGGCGATAAATGTATCGCCCATTAAGGCGATAACCGATAAATCGATAAATCCAAAATTACGATACTAGCGATTACGATATTGATATTTTAAATAAAAAATCTTAAATGCTATCAGTAAACCGTTAGAAAACCCTTCATTTACCTTTTGCACACTAATATCTTCTAAATTCAATGTTTATCCTGTCTCTTCACTAATGAAAAGTACTGTTTTTAAGTAAAATAACTAAATTTTAGAATTAATCATAATCATAAAAATTAATCATAAAAAAATTAAAAAAAAATTATCATAACAATTAGAACGGAAGAAGCACGGGAACATAGGGAAAAAAATCATCAAAGAACGCGTAAAACCGGGAGCGCGCAGGAGCAACACCTCCCCGTCCGACAGCTGGTGAGAGACTGAAGCTGAGCGAACGTTTTGAGAAGACGTCAAGACGGTTAGCTGGGTTTAGACCGTTGTTCGGTTCCCAGCTCGGACCTACCTATTTCTGCCTCCAAGGCACGCGCGGCTCGCCCCTGTGCTAAACTGGAACCAAAAAATAAAATGATCGACTATCACTAGTTTGGAACCAAAAGTATCGGCGATACCGATGAATCGATAACGCGGGAATTTTTTTTATCGAATAACCGATAACCCGATATCGTTATAGCGATAAATTATCGCTATAATTTATCGCGATAACGCCCACCTATGCAAATATGTGTAAGATTATGGTTTCCAATGAAAGGGCTTTGAGAGGTTACTTAGAAGTGCCGAGTGTTAACTGAGTATTTGTAGTTTTTAGTGTTCGTAAACTTAATGATTCACTTTGTTTTACTATAGTGTTTGTAGTGCTGTAGTGTTCATTGTCTATCGTTTATTGCAACATAGATGTCTGTAGTACGTATTACTACTTGTAATTGCCCGTAGTTGCTCATTAGACTACACATTATTTGTGCCGAGTTATGCGTATTCTAACTATTAATCGTAATCTGTTGGTAATTGCTCTTTCTACTATTCATTAGTTTGATGTTACATTTTTTTGCTGCATTAGTGTTTATAGGTTATTATTTTGCTTCTTTTAGTTTATTTGTTAGTGTATTTGCTAGTGTTTAGTGTGTTTAGTGCATCTGCATTTGTTTAGTCAAGCTTAAAATTACAGGTTGAAACGCTTTGAATAAAGAGCATTGCAGCAGCCTTTTGACCTTCACTGAACATCCAACATTTCAACACGTCCCCGTGTATTAAGCACTATGGAGGCTGAACTGCAGCAAGCCAAGAACGACCATGCCGTGGCCAAGCAAACATTTACAAGAAAGTGTAATATCTTCAAGGAAAACGGTTGGACAAGCGAGTGCTTCACCGACGCTGCCTGACATTTATGAGGAGGTTTGTAAAGCTTACGCCAATGTGGAGAAGTTTCATAACAGATATGTGTCTCTCCTCCTTAAGGTCAGTGTCAAAGAAGAGCAGTTGAGTGAGTGTGACAGTTATATTGATGAATTAGAATGAAGAACAGTTGAGATTTTATGTACTTAAAAAACAGTGCTTGAGGTGAAGGAAGAAAATAAGTCAGAGAGCAGTGATAGAAGGGTTAAGGTGAAGGCTTTGCCACCGCCTCATTTTATTGGAGATATAAGGGATTATCCGAATTTTAAGGAAGATTACGAAAGATTGATGGAAAGATGTTTTGGAAAGGATCCTTACGCATTAAGATCGTGCTTGAGTGGTGAAGCCTTAAGTACTGTCAAAGGTATTGAAAATGACTATGATGAAATGCTTAATCGGTTAGATTTGAAGTATGGTGATACCCGCAAACAAGTGGATTCAGTACTTTCAGACTTGAAATCAATTAAGCCTGTTAATGATGGTGACAGTGAAGGGTTTATCAATATGGTTGAAAGGGTTGAAAGATGTTGGCTAGACTTAAAAAGGATGGAACTTGGAGGAGAAATGAACACTGCTAACACAGTAAACTACATAGAAAAGATATTGCCTATAACACAAAAACGTGAGTGGGTAAAAATGGCAGAGGAACATAGGAGCTCAAAGGAACTATTCAAGCTTCTAATGGACTTTTTGCTCAAAGAAAAGAGAGTACTGGAGTACATTAACTCAGATGTCAGAACGAGTTCGAGTGCCAGAGTGTGTCATAATGTAGCAGGTCAAGTTAATGAAGATTATAGTATAACGGCGTCCATTCAGAATCTTGCAGAGAAACATAGTGAATTGCTACAGTGTGTAAACCAGCTAACCCAAACAGTCGCTAACTTAAGTAAAGTCAAAACTGGTTATGATGAAATTAGTTCACAAACAGGGAAGTGCTTGTTGCATGAAAATGGCAATCATAACACTTGGAGTTGTTCAGCCTTTGGAAACATGGGTGATGCTGAGAAGCTTGAGACTGTAATGCAAGTGAGAGCATGTTTTAATTGTCTTAAAGAAGGTCATGTGTCAAGATTCGGTCGTCTCAGGAGAACATGTGATGTAACCAAAGGTGGGCACCAAACCGTTAATCCGTTAATCGTTAATTAACAAAGTTAACATTTTCGTTAATTATTTAACTTATAAGTTAACTTTGGAAATCATTATCGGACTAATTAACTTCCGTTACATTTAACTTCCGTTAACTCAAGTCCGCTAACCCAAAAATTTCATAAAAACCGGTAAACTTTTAAAAGTTTCTATTATTTTCAGATTTTCAATACAGATGTAGAGTCTTAGCATAGTTAATATTGTACGCGTCATTCTTTCAACCCCGATATAACGCCACTTATTATTATAAATAACTTTTCAATTAAACTTCGAATTGTGAGTTCAAAATGATATTTTATGTATTCGATATTTAAGCAATTATTTTCTATTAGTAGATCATATAAAGTTTCTTTAATAAACAAATAAGATATTGCACCATAGCACGCAACGCAGCGCTATATATAAGGAAGTGCCAGTAGAAAGAGGACTCACTTCACTCTGGAGAGTAGGGTACGCCGTAGGTCCAATGAAAAGTGAAATATAGATTATTTCGAATTTGGCAGGGTGTTTTCTTATGTAAAATTGAACTTTAAGGGTGGTTTGTCCGCTTCAACTTTTTGGTTTGAGCACTTCTTGCTATGCAAAAATGGACTTTTATATTTATATGCAAAACATAGCTTTTAGTGCGATTTTGCATAGTAGGAATTGCTCAAATGCAAAAATGGAAGGAGGTAAAATCGTCTTAGAATTCCATTTTACATAGGAAATTGGCATGCCAAAGTTGAGAAAAAGAATTTTTGTTATACGGCGTACCCTAACCAGGGTACCAAAATAGTTGGATTGGCTTACGATGGGAGGAAGGACAAGACCAGGGCGATGGTGCCCGACAGCTATGGGAAACTGCACCCAAGGTTGATCAGGGAGGAGCATGTGTCAGTGACAGAGGAGCCATCTGGAAGGTACCTTTGGCACTTTGTACCAGAGGACCCGGTGCCACCTGAGAAGCCTGCGTTCAAGGTGGCTCAGGCTCTCTATGATCTGCTGGTGACATACGACTCCACCGACTCACTGATCGTACTGCAAGGTGACTCAACTAGGGCCAACACGGGGTGGAAGGGTGGTACTCACGCCCATTTGGAGAAGATGCTGGGATGCAAGCTCTTCTGGAGTATATGCGTGTTGCACACAAACGAGTTGCCCCTGCGCCACCTTATCACCAGCATCGACGGGCCTACCTCATCTGACACTGGCTTCACGGGTCCAGTGTGCAGTCTGCTGTCCAGCGTGAATGAGATGCAGTACAACGCAGAGTTCAGAGGAGTGCCAGGCGGTGAAGATCTCACGGAGATACCGGAGTATATCCTGGTCAACATGTCCACTGACCAGCAGGTCTTCTACCAGCTGGTCCAGGCTGTGAAGCGGGGCGTTCTCCCGTCCGAGCTGCAGGAGATCAAGTGTGGCAAGGTGTCCCACTCCAGATGGCTCACAACAGCCCAGTCGCTCGTGTACATGTGGACCAGAAAGCATGGACTGACTGGCAAAGAACTGAACACCCTGGAAATCCTAGTCAAGAACTGCCTGCAGGTGTACTTCAAACTCTACTACGACATCAAGGTTCACCACAGACTAGAGGACAGCCCCAAGCACATCCTCACGCAGCTCAGAGTGATGAGGTCGCAGCCCAAGAAGGTCCAAACAGCTGTGACCTTCTATGTGCGGACAGGAGCATGGTTCGCACACTCAGAATGTGTCCTCCTCTCGCTGATGGCGAGTCAGAGTGAGGACGATGGCAGGTTCGCCGTGACCCAGATTTTGAAGCTGAGGGCTGGCGAGGAGTATGGGGACACCTGTGTAAGACCTCGCATCACACCCAAGCTGAACTTGTCAGCCACCAGCTTGCAGACACTGATCAGCTGGCAGCCTGGCCAGGTGCACGAGCCGGCATTCACCTGTTCACTGTCCGGGGATCAGATCCAGGAGATCCTGGTCAAGCCGTACGAGGTTCCGGAGTTCTCTATCCACACTCAGAGCACCGAAAGAGTCGTGAAGCAGGTGACAGAGGCTGCGGCAGCAGTGGTGGGGCAGCAGGCCAGAGACGGGTTCATCCGGGCTCGGGCCCACCACCGGGAGACCATGCCCTGCTTCAGGTCTAAGAAGGACATGATGGACACGTTCTAGGCCAACGTAGAGGCTGTGACACTGTGATGTAGTGCCTGATGAACCAACTGATCAGAAAGAGCTTACCACGCTAGTCATTTGGAGCTCATATTGGTGCATGATGCAATACACAGGACCAGACACTGCGTACTCATTTAAGCATTATTCGATAAGGGTGCAATATAAAATTGCGATTTTGCATAGTAAGAATTGCTCAAATGCAAAAATGGATTAGATAAAATCGTCTTAGAATTCCATTTTACATAGGAAATTGGCATGCCAAAGTAGAGAAAAAGAATTTTTGTTATACGGCGTACCCTACTGGAGAGCTATTACGGTTACAACGTGAGTATCTGTTATTATAGCGATACCATTAGTGTTAATTGAAAGAAAATAAATAAGTGTTTTTAGGTGGTTTTAGAGCAAAACAGATTTTTTGGTTTTTTTCTAGAATAAAAATTAACGTTAACGGTTTATCGATAACTTCCGTTATATTTTTAAAGAATTAACTGATGAACGGTTATCGAAGTTAATTTTTTGGATAACGGATTAACGGTTAACGAAGTTAACTTTTTGATTAACGGCGCCCACCACTGGATGTAACAACCAACGGACAAAGGTGTGGAAAGTTTCATCACGCATTACTTCATGGAGCATTTTCAGATGTAATGTCCAGTACCACTCTTTCTGTCAAATCTGAGTGTCGTAAAAGGGATAAAGCACTACTAATGATTAGCAAAATATACAACAATGGCACACCTCTAAACACATTATGGGATCCTGGAAGTGACATAACCCTATTGACATTTTCTGCTGCTTCTAAACTAGGTCTGAAAGGTAGAGATGTTAACTTGACTATCTCTAAAGTCGGAAAAAGGGTAGAAAGATTGAAGAGTAAAGAGTATGTGATTAAAGTGACTGATCTTGAAGGCAAACATTGGTACATCACAGCTTATGGCATAAAAGATATAACATCTGCAGTATGTAGGGTAGATCTAACAAATATCATTAATTTGTTTAATGGTATTAGTCTGTCTGATCTGGAACGCCCAGTTGGTGAAATAGAGTTGTTAGTGGGATCTGACGGGTGTACTCTTATACCACAAGTAAAACAGTCTGTCGGGAATCTACAGCTAATGCAAAATATGTTTGGTAAATGCATACACGGTTCCAACCCGTTGATCAAGTTTGAGTCTAGAAACGACAATAGTTTTAACATAAGAGTTAATCACGTAGCCAGTGTGGTAAATGTAGAGGAGATTAATGTTAAGGACCATGCAAATCTCAAGATGGACTTAGAACATTTTTTCAGTATTGAAAGTCTAGGCACACAATGTATACCAAAATGTGGAGGGTGTAAATGTGGATCGTGCACACGAGGTGATAAAAATTGCACAATTAAAGAAGAGAAGGAACTTGCCATGATTACAGAAGGTTTAGAGTCCAACAGGAAGGAGAAATATTGGACTGTCCGATATCCGTGGATCAAAAACCCTAATGATCTTCCAAACAATATTGCTGTGGCTATAGCCAGGATGAAATCAATAGAGAGAAGGTTTAACAAGTTAGGATATGACTATACACAACTGTACAATGATCAAATACAGGATATGATAGATAGAGGTGTGTCTAGAAAATGATCTTGGAAGGAAATGAGTGCATATGATGGCCCTATACTCATAGGGTACACTATATTCATCACCATGAAGTCTTAAAGCAGAATTCAACCTCAAAGCAGAATTCAACCTCAACCCCAGTCAGGATAGTATTCAACTCTTACGTATTTGAGATCTCAATGTCCTCGCCACACGCATGAACAGACTGTACTGCTTCATCTAGTAAAGGCCGTGTCACACGGACACTTCTTCCGGCATCTTTTGGTATTTTGCTACCAAAAGATGCCCGTAGTGGTGGCAAAAAAATGCGCGTTCGTCACGCGGCGCGTTTCGGCTACGAGCAATCTACTGGCATCTTCCAGAACCCGCAAACAAAACTAACATTATGCATCGTGCAAGAAGACTTCAATCGTATTCAATTCAATCGTATTCTTTAATTCAAGACTTATGAATTGTGCAAGAAGATGCTTGTAGCCGAAATGCCATGTGACGAACGCGCATTGTTTTGCCACCACTACGGGCATCTTTTGGTAGCAAAATACCAAAAGGTGCCGGAAAAAGTGTCCGTGTGACACGGCCTTAAGTCTCCAAACACCTGGACCTTGGTCTTGAGCCAGGAGACCTCAAGTCCCAAAGGCTTTGCCTCCTCGTGCAGCGCCTCGAGAGCCATCACCAGGACCTCCAGCGACTCAGCAAAGATTACTGCATCATCGGCAAAAACAAGATCAGTGATCTTGGTGTTGCCGACGGATGCTCCACAATCACTTTGATCTACAACCTTGTCCAATACCCAGTCCATACAAGCGTTGAAAAGTGATGGGGCAAGGACGCACCCTTGCCTCACTCCTGTATTCACAGGAAAGAAGCTGGATACACCTGCCCCACACTTCACAGCACTCTCAGTCCTAGAATACAGACCATTATTATACTGCTTTGTGATATTGTTTGCAATGTTTTGGACTGATTATTATTTCGGCCCCTACCAAGCTTGTTGTGTTTTTGTCGCAGAAACCAATCTGTTTTCAATTGCGAGAAAAAACGGTCTTCGTACCAAGACGATATGCTTGAACGACAAAAACACGGCTATGTAAACTAAAAAAGTCGAGAACTATATGTAGTGAACTATGAAAATGTGTAAATAAATGTGAATAAATAAAGTCAATAAATAAGTGAATAACTACGTAGCGATAAGAGAACTTAGTGAACTAGTATATAAAAAAATTTGGGAGCTATAGGTGGCAGCACTCTAGTTTTCTCCCCAATTCGACTTATCACTATTTGCAGTTCACCTCACTTCTCGCCAGGTGGCCATAGTGTCGTCTCTCAGAAATGGGGACAAGGTGCTTTAAAGTAATCAGTTAGGCATTTTTATTGTTTTGTTTATCAGCTGATGCTGTACTTCAATGAAGTTTTTAGTATCCAATGTATATCATAATATGCATACTCTAATATTAATAAACGAATTTCATCGTTGTGTGAAAACTAAAAAAATTATAAGGACATTTAACAAATACCAATAGTGAAGCCTGTTACAATGTTAAAACAGTCAGTTCTTACAGACATGCCAATGAGATGTAACTAGGGACTATATTGAGCCAACTCCTGAAAGGAAAACACATGTCATTGTCTGGAACTATTGAAATAATGGCATACATTATAAAGGCTGCGGCTTCAGTGGCAATCATATGCCGCAGCCTTTCCCGCTGCCAGGCGCACGAGAGTCCGCATGTCATGGCTGGGCCGGCTGGCCATAAACATTAGAAGTACGATGACTTAATTGTGTTTGTGTGTTAACTGGACCAACTCTCTCTCTCTCTCTCTCTCTCTCTCTCTCTCTCTCTCTCTCTCTCTCTCTCTCTCTCTCTCTCTCTCTCCAATGATAGTAGTAATAGTAGTATTTATTATATTACAATAAATCGTATGTAGGAGGAGGAGGAGGAGGAGGAAAATGAGGAGGAGGAGAGCCGTGTTACCTCCACTCCCCCTCCTTCCCTTCCTTCCTCCCTCCTTCTCTCCTCCCTTCCTTCCTTCTTACCTTTCACATATTAATAATCTCTCTCTCTCTCTCTCTCTCTCTCTCTCCTCTCTCTCTCTCTCTCTCTCCTCTCTCTCTCTCTCTCTCTCTCTCTCCTCTCTCTCTCTCTCTCTCTCTCTTCTCAGTACCATATTAAATATTTTAAGTTTAATTATCATTTCATTTCATTTCATTCCATTTCATTTCAGATTTTGTCTCCTGAACAGTACCAGTTAATAGCTATAAGAGAGAGAGAGAGAGAGAGAGAGAGAGAGAGAGAGAGAGAGAGAGAGAGAGAGGAGAGAGGAGAGAGAGAGAGAGAGAGAGAGAAGATCGACAATAATGACACAACTTGGCAACCTAATTTTAAGAGGAAAGCATGTGGTGTGGTTGTCATGGTAACGAGCAGCGTCCTGCGGGTAGATATTGTACGGCTGATCATTTAATTAAAAGATTATATATATATTACCCAACATACATAAAAAGAAAGAGAAAAATGCACTGGTTAAATGTATAGAGAAAAATGTTCTTGTATTGAGAGATTTATAGTTGTCCACATATTTTTGAGACGACACTCTGGCCACCTGGCGAGAGGTGAGGTGAACTGCAAACAGTGATAAGTCGAATTAGGGTTGTGCGGTATCAAGAAAATACCGGTATTGCCGATACCGGTTTGCGGGAGTAATACCGATACGTCCTCACACCGGTATCAATTACGATACCGGTATACCGATACCGTACATAAATACCGGTATTACCGGTATCGGTATTTGTTTTTTCGTGTTTTTTTACTTGTCCATTCTCAGACAATTATTAACCTCTACAGCATCGCCCCCCCCCCCCCTTAAATAAAGTTTCCTATAGCGTCGGCCATTTCATTTTTTACAATTATTAACCCCTAACGTACAGCATAGGTAAAGGTAAGGTAAAGATGGGAGCATACGCTTAGCTGCGCATGGCATGCGGTGCTCATCTCCGTGGCATTAGCCCTTAGAGCCTGTGGTGGGTGAGAACCCGTAACTGTGGTAATACACACCGACTCTAGGACGGGGCTGCAGGCCCTCCAACAGCCGCATCCCAAGGACAACGTGAGGCTCATCACCACCATCCTAGGCAGCCTATAGAGCCTTGTCGCGCAGGGAAGGCGTGTCAGGCTCAACTGGATCCCCAGCCACGTAGGGGTCCGAGGTAACGAGGCGGCGGACGCGGCCGCCAAGCGAGCCGCCAGCGGCCCCAGCGTCACCATGCACGTGCCTCCCAGCCTACAGCAGCTCAAGGCGCAGGCGAGACGGGCCGCAGCACACTGCGCTCACCAGACACACCGAGAGCTGGAGGCCAGGAAGAGGCAGGCGGCCTGGTACGCTGCAGCCACCGACTACCACCCACTGGACGCCACCCAGCAACAACCCAGGGCAGATGGCTCACTACTGCAGCGTGTGCGTCTGGGCTACTGCACCAGAGAGGAGCTACAGGAGGACTTCGAGGGGCAAGTGTGCGACCACTGCGAGATGTACACCCGTCGCCCACTGGTGCACTACCTCCTGTCCTGCCCCGCCACCGCCCCCCTGAGGCCCGGCCCGGCCCCCGCCGCCCAGCCTGCAGGTGGGGGGCTGCTGAGTGGGCGTGAAGGCAGGGCCGCCCTCATGGTCCGCCACACCCCGAGAGACGTGATGTTGGGGGTGCTGCGAGCAGCGCCCCCTCCCCGCTGACACATCACGTACCCACACCCTGTCGCGCCCGGCAGGGTGACCAGTGACGCAGGTGACTCACCGTCACCACGTCTCCACGCGACCCTCCCGTAGCCTGACGGGATACCCTCCTCACTGGCGGGCTGATGCCCGCTTTGTACTTCTTTGCTCCTGCATATGCATTTCTGTACATCCTTGTATTGTGTGTGTGTGTCCTGTATGCTTAGTTGTACAATAAACCTTTACAAATCAAGTTACCCCGGGATACAGGGCTAGTGTGACTCCCGGGTTATCACAGACCACAGTACAGCATAGACCCCCCTAAAATAAAGTTTCCTGTGGCGTCGGCATTGACAGTTTTAAGGGGGGACCGAATAAACTATGGCCTACCGTAGATAACAGTTAGTCGCCAGCCTGCAGTACAACTTTTGTTTCTGTTTACAGACGTGTGGTGGCGTTAATACTTACATTTCTACATCCATGATTTCAGGAAAGTTAGAAGGGGCTATCTGGAGAGTCTGTGTCATTTTGTGTCTTTATATGTGTCATAGTACGTATGGCTATAAATGAACAAATTACAAAAATATCTACAAAGTGGCTACCAACAATAAAGTCGCCATCTAGTGTTTATTTACTGAGTGTCCTCCCGCAGCCGTCGTCGCCCGAAAAAAAAAACGCGTTGTGAAATTTGAAACCGTATACACTTGCAGATACAAAGCATAAAACAACGCTGAAACAGGGTATATTATACAGTCATGATATAAACTACTGTGTATCATCTTCAGTGACACATAAAATTCAGTATTAAATTCAATTTTGATGAGAGTAGGCTCAAAAAATCGCAAATAAATCGTAGGTGGTAAGCGGCTTGGTCCCATGTCGATTGAATAATTTTGAAGGGGGGTTTTGGGCTAAAAACACTTTAGGAGTATTAGATTCCAGGAAAAACTCTGCGATAACGTCTTGCCGCATTCCACAAACTCGGTAGACTCATGGACGTTTGTGTGCGTGTGTGAGTGTGTGTGTGTTGGAATCACAGGGAACATAAAGGGTTGGAATCACAGGGAAAACGTGGTCTCCCCCCGAGGCATTTTTGCCCAGTGACCAACGACAGCAAAAAACACGTTGAGTTTGAAAATCACATTTGTCTATTATACTACATCTACAAAATTCCAAACGTGGGTCCAAAGGGGCCCATAAGCACTTGTTGTATGTAAATGAAACCTCTAAAAAAGGAAAATAACAATAATTTGATTCAAATTTTCCTTTAAAACTTTTTTTTTTGGACAGAGTTTAAAAAACAGTATAAATTGATATATACCGAGCTGGGTGTATTGATACATTGTGTATTAAGAAATCTTTTAAAAAAATATTAGTTTTCATGTATTTAATACAGTTTTAAAAATATTTTAAATGATATTTAATACATTGTATTTATAACTAAAAAAATAAAATACTTTTTTTTTTATTTATTTAATTTTTTAAGTTAATTCGGCCATAAACCCGCCCCAACTATCTGGCAATCCTAATGTTCGTGAACCAGGTCTAAATTTTCAAAAATTTCCTTATTTTAAAGAAATTTGGGCCCTAAAGGAAACTTCAAAAGGAAACGCAAAATCTAGGAAATCCAAAAGGAAAATAAAAAAAATTAACATTTCTAGAGATTGTGATTAAGTTTAAATACCAAGTGAGATGAAATAAAAACCCAAATTTTATTTGCCTTTGACAAAAAGGCACTTTTTCTTTTCTAGAATCTATTTCATTTTTACATTGCTACTTTGTTTCATATACAACCATAGATAGTAGTGGGTTGGGTGGGTGGGGTGTGTGAGTGTGGTGTTGGGTGTTGTGTGTGTGTGTGGTGTTTGTGTGTGTGCACTGTTATGTGTTTTTTCATCTAGTTTTATTTTACGGGGCCAGAGCAACGCCGTACCCCCCGTCTCCATATCAAATTTTATTTGATCTTTCCCCTACAAAATTTGGTTTAGTTTTGCCGAAGCCGCCCCGGGGGGGGGGTCCAAACCCCCGGTACCCATTTTACTGCTGGTGGACGGGGGCTCGGGTTTTAAAAGACCGCCCGTCTGTCTTCGCTCCGCCCGGGGATCAACCCGGGATTTTCTGGTTGTAGCCGAGCGTCTAACCCTTACACTACGGGATTTCCCCCCTGTGAGTGTGTGTTGTGTACGTTGTGCATCTGGGTAGTATGATGGTATTTTTTTATTATCATTAGTCATTATCAATTTATTATTATATATTTTATTATTATTTTATTTTTATTTAATTTTTTTAAAATTTCTTATTGTTGTTACGGGGCTATATATTCTCCCGAGGGCCAAAAAACTGTGATCTCCGGTTGTGTTTATTTCCTTTTTGGGTTTTTAAAAGTTCCTTTGGTACAAAACGAATTTTTTTCACTTCCCCCTTGGCACGGCTGGCCCCGACCCCAAGTCCCCCCGGGTACCAACGGACGGGGAGCGAGCGTCCCGAGTGGGTGGGCTGGTGCACTTTGGTGTCCCCGGGGATGGGTGCCCCAACGGAGAGGCGGCCAGGATCCCAGGCGGTGGCCCTCAGTCCCAACGGAAAGGGTTTGAGGTCCCGGTGGGGGTGGTTTGGGGTTTGGGGGGGGGTGTTTTCAATGGCTGGACGCCAAGGAGAGGGGGCCCGGAGTTCACCGGGGTTTGGCCTTTCCAAAACCGAGGTCTCTCGGCTCGGTGTGGCGTGAGGGGGGAGGTGGGGAAAAGGGCCCCGCCAGGAGCGCCTGTAACTGACGGCGTGCAGGGGTCAGTCGGGGTTTTAAAGGGGGGGGAAAAAACCCGCCTTTTCCTCCCTGCACGGGGATCCGCCACGGCCCCCTCCTGTAGACAGTGGAAAGAGGAACGGGACGGGGGGACGGTAGGGAATGAGGGAGTGGGTAGGAGTTGAAGTGTTTTTCACGGGGTGCGAGCTCCCCTTAACACCGGATAGGGATGGGAGTGGGTGGTTTCCTAGGGTGATAGGGGTTTTCTGAAGGGGGTAAGGGAGGGAGTGGGGGGAGAGGGAAGCCTGGGGGACTTTTGCGTCGGGGCCGGGGAGGAGGAAGGAAGCCGGGGGGGATTTTGGCCCGGGGGGCCAGGGAGGAGGGAGGAGTCTGGGGCCTTTGCGTCGCGCCAGGGAGGGAAGGAGTCTTGGGGGCATGGCGCCCCAAACCCAAAGACTGACTCCCTGAATAGAATAGAAGAATAAAAAAAAAGAAAAAGCAGGGATGGGGAAGGGGGACAGGAGAAGTAAGGGGGGGGGGAGAAAGGGGGCTAGTAAGAGAAAAGCTCCGGGGCTTGACCCTGGGGGCTGTATGTTTTTTTGTGTGTTTTTGTTTGATCGAACTGCCTAACGACACCTTTCCCATCTCGCAGACAAACAGAAAAACCACTGGGGGGGTTTTGGAGGACATGGGCCTCGGAAGATGGGCCCCGGGACACACCCAGGAAACCCCCCGCGCCCCCCCCGCCTCCCCCCAAGTTCTTGGGTTTTGGTTTTGTTCTTGTTTTTTCTTTCTTCAGCCTTACTTTTTTTTTTTCTCTTCGTTCTTCTTATCTTGTTTTTGTTTTGCTTTTTTTGTTTGTTTTTTTGTCTTGTTTTCTTTTTTTTCTGTCATTGCATTACCGCGCCACCCTGATACTCCTCGGCACCCGCCGGGGGCCCTGGCTTCATTTCTCCATACCTCTTCGCTTCCAACATATACAAACGGGAAAAGGAATTGTGAAAAATTTATGAAAAATTGAGTTTAAAAAAGTTTTTTTTTTGTTTTGTTTTTTTTTCAGAGTTTGGACAGGGGAAAAGGACTCCGTGGCGGGGGGACCTCATTTTACTGGGTCCAAAACCACTGAAGAGAGGGAAGCGAGCGGAAGGGGAGGGTTTGTAGGAGTATAAATTTTTTGCACAGCGTAAAAAAGGGGGAAAGATTCCCTCCGTAAGCGAGGGGTCTTTGGTTTTAATGGGGCCCCTCGTCCGAACCACGGTAGGATAGTACAGTGAGATGAAACGGGGGGGGGGTGGGGGGAAGGAGTGGATTGTGGATAAAATTTTGTATAGCATAAAAGGGGGGACGGGTACCTTCGTAGAGCAAAGGGGGTCTTTGGGGATTTTATGGGGGGCCTCGTCCGAACCACGAAGGAAGTGAGATTTGGTGAGAGGAAACGGAGGGGTTTTCGACCGTTTTTGCTCCCCAGACCGCCAAAAGTTTAAAAACCCCGAGGCTTTTCCGAAAACAACCAGTTTTTCACCCCGCTGGTTTTTGGTGGTGAAACCGGTCGCTCCCCCGGGGTGTGGAGGCCGTGGTGATGAGCAAGGGCCCGGGGTCTCGAACTTTAAACTTGGTTGCCTTGGCGCCGCCATCATCTTGGCTTTCCCTGAGAATCGACGGAGGGAGGACAGATGGTTAGAGATTTGTGGTTGGGGGGGGGACCCATGCGGAGAGGGGCCTCGGCGGCTGCGCTGGTCACGTCATTTGCCGGGGCCACCCATGGCCTGTCATCTTGGCCCGCCGGGATGGAAAACCCTCCGGCCCTAAACCGTTTGAAGGGGTCAGGGCTTGCACGCAGCACCACCTTATCAAAAAAAAAATTTTTTAAAAACAAAAAATATGAATAAAAGCTATAAGCAAAAGTGAGAAAAAACCCCGGACCGACTGCGTGCCCCCCGAGGAAACCTTTTGGAAGGGTTTTGGTTAATTTCAGACAGGGAAAGGATGAGTCTGGTGGAAAACACTGTTGAGGAACCCTTTTGGGCGAACGTGGTCCGCCCTGGGCTTCGCGACTCGCTTGCCAGCGGTTTTGGCACACCCTTAAAACAATACCACGAGAGGGGTTTTTAAGGAAGGTCTGGCCAAGCCTGGCCCCCCCCGGGGGAAGCGGGTGTGGCTGTGCGGTTATATAACCCCTCCTCTCCTGGACTTGAATTTGAGGCGGCCACCATCCGATCATTCCGTGTTTTTGTTTGGCTGTGTCTTCGTCAAAATTGTTAAAAATTTTATTGTTAGTTCACTATTATTGTTATGATTTTTTTGTCGAGTTATTTATTATTATTATTATAACTTATTTTATTATTAATCCCATTGAATTATTGTTTTATTTTAATTATTTTTATTATTTTTTATTATTTTTTGTTTTTATTTTATAAAATTTCATATTTATTTTTAATTATTATTATTGTTATTTTTTCAAAGGCGTAGAGCCTTTAGGGGGTAAACCTGAAACGCGAGTTCCTTCAAAATAATGGTAAAGATACGGGGGGGTAAACACACACAACACACACACACCCCCACACACACACATACACAGTCCACACACAACACACACACACACCGCGGAAAGCTTTTTCTCAGAGGACCGGAAGACATAGAGGGAGGGGGACGCGTCCCTTTCACTGCTCCCAAATGTGTGCAGGGGGGCCCCCAGGGGGATCCCCCGCTTCCTCGCGTACACGGAATTATTACCCCCCAGGGCCCTGGGTCAGGGAATTTTTTTTGAAACTCCCCCCTCCCCCCAAACCCCCCCACCCGCTTATTTAAAATTTCACCCTGTGACTTTTCCCCCTCCCCCTTTCTGAAAAACCCACGCTGTGACTCCCCCCACCCGTTTTCTAAAAATTTCCCCCTACCCCTGTGATGCGTTCCCCCACCGTATTCTAAAAACCTCCCACCCCTGTGTCTGTTTTTCCCCCCCCACCCGCAATTCTGAAAACCTCCCCACCCCTGTGTCTGTTTCCCCCCCCCACCCGTTATTCTGAAACCTCCCACCCCTGTGTCTGTGCTCCCCCCCCCACCCGCTATTCGAAAACTCCCCCCTTGCTCAGTGTTCTCGCACCCGTTTATTCAAAAAACCCCCCCCACCCCGAGATTCCCCCCTCCATTTTTCTGAAACCCCCCCCCCCCGGTGATTGTGTTTCCCCCCCCCCGCTTTCTAAAAACTCCCCCCTTGTCTATGTTCCCGCACCAATTCTTCTGAAAACCCCTCCACCCCTGAACATTCCCCCCCCCTTTTTTTTTCAAAAACCCCCTACCCCTGTGTCTGGGTTTTCCCCCCCCCGCTTTCTGAAAACTCCCCTTTGTGCCTCAGTTTTTTCCCGCACCCTTTTATTCTAAAAACCCCTCCATCCCTGAAACGGTGTTCCCCCTCCCTTTTCAAAACCCCCCCCACTCCTGTGTTGTTTTCCCCCTCCCGTATTCTAAAACTCACCTTGTGCCTCAGTGTTCCCGACCCATTATTCTGAAAACTCCCCCCCCCCCGGGGAAACTGTTCCCTTTCCGTTTCCTAAAACCCCCCCTACCCCTGTTCTGTTTTCCCCCCCCACCCCGCTATTTGAAAATCACCCTGTGCCTCAGTGTTCCCGCACCCATTTTTTCTAAACTCCCCCACCCCGGAACTTCCCCCCTCCCGTTTTTTTTAAAAAATCCCCACCCCTGTGTCTGGGTTTCCCCCCACCCGCTATTTGAAACTCACCCTTGTGCCTCAGTCTTCCCGCACCCTTTATTCTAAAAACTCCCCCACCCCGAGACTGTTCCCCCTCCCTTTTTCAAAAATCCCCCTACCCCTGTGTCTGTTTTTTCCCCCCACCCGCCTTTTAAAAACTCACCCCTTCCCGCATGTTCCCGCACCCATTTTTTTAAAAAACTCCTCCCCCCCTGGACTTCCCCCTCCCGTTTTTCTAAAAACCTCCCCCCCCTGTGTCTGTGTTTCCCCCCCCGCTATTCTGAAAACTAAACCTTTCCCTCGGCTCCCGCCCCATTTTTTCTGAAAACTCCCCCCCCCCTGAGACTGCGTTCCCCCTCCCGTTTTCTGAAAATCCCCCCCTGTGTCTGTGTTTCCCCCCCCGTACTCTGAAATCCCCTTTGGCCCTTCAGTCGCGAGTGAGTCCCGGGCGGGTAGAGGGTCACTCCTGACCCCCGCTGGCCCCCGCTAAACCTTCCCGACCTTCCGTGCCCTTCCCCTCGCCGTGAACCGGCCTGTATCGACCCCCGGACTTGAGACTGAACTAGTGCGAGTGTGAACCCCGGGGAAGACCACCAGTACGCAAATGCTTCCCCGCCAGGGGGGGGGAAACGGGCTTGGGGCGCCCCTCCTCGTCGTCCCCTCCCAAAACACTCGACACCATAATGAGGTCACAAAAGAGGCCGACCCCAGTCCCACGGAGCGCGAGCTTGCTAAGCCGACGATGTCCCCCTAACGTCGATGATGATGAGAGTGAAACCCCAACTCGTCATCGACATGTCCCTCAGGAGCGAGGGCCAGCAGGAGACCGCCGGGGGGACTGGACCCTATGGTTAAAGGCGCCCGCCCGCCCCCAAATTCAACTGAAAAACCTGGAGGACCCCCCGCGCCGAATTACCTGGCATCACGGCCCTCAGGCGATAACCCCCCCCTGAAGATGGGGGTGAGGCCCAATCTCTACAGAATACTCTCACCCCCAAGACGAGGATCTGTGGCGCTCCTGCGGCGCCTGCTGACCGAGGGGAATAGGTGTCCCCCTTGACCCTAGTTGGGGAACAAGGGAGTCTGGGCGCTACCCTGTTTACTTCCCCCCCTCGGCGGGGAAGGGACAACCCCATTGGGGTCCGCCACACGGCTGCGTGGCTGGGACAACACAGCCCGGGGGGGTGATGATTGTCCCGAGGGGAAACCACCTGCCAACGACCCTGTTCCCGGGGGGCACCTACCCTTACGCCCCACCGGGGCGAGCCGGGGAGGTGCTCAAATGCCCCGATTCAACCCCTGCAAGTTGGTCAAGCACTCCGTCAGGTGTGGAGTGTGCAGCCCTTTAACCCCCCGACGGAGGATTGTATTGGGCCCCCACAAGGCCAGGAGGCCACCACCCCCAAAATGTCCAATTTCGGGAAAACACCACGCCTGGGGAACCCTCAGGTCCTTTTAGAGGCCCTTTGCAGGGTGCCTCACCCCGCCTCACAACATTTTAGGCACCACGGCGGCAACACCCCACATAAAAAACGGCAACCACAGCAACACAGCGGGCAAACCGCTTCATCCCTGCTCCCCTACCACCGGCCCGCCTGGTCAAGGCCACAAAAGCCTTCCCCCCCGTCCCCGGGACCCCACCCCAGGGCCCCGGGTCGGGTGGTGGGGAAAATGAAGCGCAGCTGACAGTATCATGGAGGGGGGCGGGTACCATCCCCCCCCCCCTTTCCCCCCCCACTGCCTAAAAGGGAGATGGGGCCCCCGGCCCGTCACCAACAGGAGACGCCCTCAAGGGCCCCCCAGCCGCCCCCTGCACCTGCAGTGCCGAAGGCCAGCGACAGCGAAGCCGACAGACTCGCGCTGCTCATGCCACCGCTACCAACATTCCGTCAGCGAGGGGAAACCCTGCAATTGCTATTGCATCATCGTCCCCCATGATGCATTTATGGGGAGGCTCCTCCACCCCCGGAGCTCCCCCTGCCACCAGGGGGAAGTTACGCCCCCTCCCGAGGAGAAATTTAAACAGCCTCAAAAGCGGCGGCCGTCTCACGACCACCCCAGAGGGATCCGGCCCGCATTCCCCCCCTCCCAGCAGAAACCATCGTCCACGCGGACCACGTGACAACAAAACCCCCCGCGGGCCGCCGGGCCCCCCCCCAGGCTCAAGGGGCTACGTGGGAAAGCCCAGGGCCTCCGCCCCAAGAAACATAGGTGCGGGAGGCCATTTCGAGGAGGACTTGACGTTTCTCCTACAGGAACGCTCACACCCGCTGTTTTAAATGGCGCTTGGGGCTACAGTTCCACCCCTCCCCCACGAGGGCACCCGTGGGTGGTGACGTGGTGAGGAGCCCCACCCCCCACCGCGAACCCCGACCCGGCGCCGTGGAGATGGCGTTGAGCCTTGGCGGGGGGGCTGCACATGGGAGGACTCGACCTCACGTGTACAACCCCGTACAGGAGCCGACACACAATGGAGCAGGGGGGCTGCTCACCATGGGATCGCCATACCTCCTATGGGCGGGCGATTTTTAACGCCCCCCCACCCCATCCCCGCAGTCATGTCGGCAACCAAAAGGAAAGGGTCGTCACCTGCATGTTTCTGAGGAGGTCCCTCACACCTCTCCTCAAACCCGGGGTAGCCCACCCACTCGGGGGGGGAAATGGGCCCCTTCCTTGGGGTGGGTGACCTGGCGGCCGGCGCATCGTGGCAGGTCCCCTACCTCACCAGTGACCCTACGCCACCCTCACCAACCCCCATAGCGTCGCCCCCGATCCCCCCACCCCTTCGCCGCGATGGAACATCAAAGGGCGGACTGGGGCAAATTTCAAGTTCCCTTGACGAGTGGGGGGTCCCTTTCGAGCCCCCCGACGACCTGCACCAACAGGAGAGGGCCCTCACGGCAGCCCTTCAAGGGGACCGACCGCCCATTCCTAGTGCTCTCCGGGCCGCCCACCGTCCCGAGGTGGTTCCAACGAGGACGTCGGGAGCACAACCACCGAGTCAAACCCGCCAGAAAGCTGTATAAACGACGCCCAACCCCACCCAAAATCGGCTGTTGCAGGTGTGGTGACTCGCGCTCGGCAGGTGCTCAGCGGGGGGGGGCCCCCGTGGTTGGGTGGTCGCCCCCCTTTTAAACCCACACCCCCTCGGCCACTGTGGAGGAATGCAGGACGGCTTCCGGTGCCGCCCCCCACCGCCCGGGGCCCCCACCCCACACCGAGAGGCGGAGAGATCTCGGGCTTTGTACGCGCGTGGCTCCACCCCAACTTTCCCCCTCGCACACCCCCCAGCCGTTTAACAACACCGCGTCGAGGCTGTCAGGGAAGCGCAGGGGGAACCTGACGTGGCGGGCCCCCTCTTCACTCGCCCGGAACTGTCTCGGGGGGAAAAAAAAGGGGCGACCAAAAAGCTGCAGGGACGGCCGGCGTGACATACCCATGCTCGCCCTTCCGGGCCTCGGGGCCCGGGTGTGCCCCCCTCCGGGGGTTTGGCGGAGGAATCCCCCACTGAAGGGGGCCGATTTCAGCCCCCCCACCCGCCCAGGGAGCCCCCAAGGGCTCAGGCCTTTTTTTTTTTCTACTGAGGCAAAAAAGCGGAAAAATTGGTGCTTTTCCACTGCGGGCGGGGGGGGGGGGGGGGGCCCCCCCCCCGTTTTCTTACCCGGGCCCGGGGGCCAGCTAACACCTCCCACCTGCTGACTAGGCCCAAAACTCCCCCATCACAGTCTTCCCCCCTTTAGAAAAGGTTCGGTGGAGTTTACCCATCTGACCCCCCCGGGGGAAAGGGGGCCGGGGAAAACGCTTGTGGTCGAGATACCCCGCACCCCGGGGCCAGAGCAATTTCCGGGCCCCAAACGCTAAGGGGAGGGAAGGGGCGAGGGCGGGATCCTAGCCCCTTTTTTTCAACCGCTGGGACTTGCCCCGCCCCCAGGGCACGTCTGCTCAGTAGCCGAGGGGCCTGGCCCCCGTTTGTACCCGGGGGGAAGGCTTTCAAACGGTTTTGGCCCCCCATCCCAAAGGGAGGGGTAGGTCGTCTGAGCAAAAAAAGTCCCGGGTACTTTCAAGGGCCCCCCTTGTAGCTCCGAAAGGGGACGTGGGTGGCGGGTCCTACCTTACCTCTATGGGAAGGGGCTTTTAAAGCGATTGTCCAGGGAAAGGGCCAGGACAACTGGCCCGGCCATACCCTTCCCCCGCCACCCTTTTTTTTCCCCCTTTTGTGCGGTTGGGGCCCCCTTGGTTATTGGTGATCTCGCGCCTCCCCCCAATCGCAGGAAAGGGTCGAGGTGCTCCGAAAATGCCTTTGGGGAACCAGCGGGGCCCGAGAGTCCAGGCCTCAATCAGACAAAGATTGGGCCCCGCCCCAGGGGCGTTTCAGGCCCCCTTTCCGTTTGGGCCAGAGTATTTTCCCCCGCAGTGGAGGGCCTGGGGGCCCGAGGGGGAAACCTGGCCTGGCAGGGCGGGGTGCGGCGGGAAACGTGGGTCCCACCCGCACCCCCCCAACCCCCATTGGGGGATCCCGGGGCCTGGCGGAGGCCGATTCCCGCCCCCACCTCCTGCTCGCCCCGTGGGGGCCCCCCCCGCCCGGTTACCGCCCGCGGCCCCGCCTTAAAGTGGGCACCACCCGGGGCGCGGCAGCACGGTAGGCCATGGCCCTTCGCCGGGGGCATTTTCTTCCGGGGTCTTGGGCCCCCTGTGCGCGGTGGGTTTCCGTCACCCCGGGGGGGACGAGCGGCTTCGAGTTAAAAATGCCCAACCCCGCTGGCTGGTGGCCCCCCCGCACGGGCCCCAACTTTTTCCTGCACCGGGGAGGGCAACTGGGTAATACCCCCGACGGGAGGGGGGCGAGGCCCCTCCAACCCGCCGATCCCAAGGGGCAAACGTGGGGTCATCACCCCCCCCTAAGCCCAAGCCCTTTCCGGGGGGAAGGGCGGCAGGCCAATGGCCCCCCCACTAGGGGGGCCCAGCGGGGGGGCCCCCCGCCAAACCCGCCAACGGCCCCAGCGTCCCACCCGGCCCCCCGCCACCGCTCAAGGCCAGGCTGGGCGGGCCGCGAACACTGCCCTCACCGAACACGGAGCGGGGCCAGGGGGAGGTGGCCTGGACGTCACCAAAGCTCCACCCACGGAGCCCCCCCAGCAACAACCGGGAGGGAATGGGATACCAGGTGGCGTCTGGGCCCCCACCCAAAAGGGATCAAGGCTTAGGGGTCAATTCCCCAATCAGATTTCACCCGTCGCCCAGGGACTACCTCCTGTCCGCCCGCCACCCCCCCCCCTGAGGCCCGGCCCCCGCCCCCGCCCCCCACCTCAGGGGGGGCTGCGAGGGGGGAGGACCGCCTTAGGTGACACCCGAGGGTGAGTTGGGGGCTGCGGCAGCCCCCCTCCCCCTGCACATGACGTACCCACCCCGCGGCCCGGCAGGGTACCCGTGACGCAGGTGACCACCGTCACCCGTCCCACGGACCCTCCCTAGCCCCGACGGGCCCCCTCACGGCGGCGGCCCGCTTTGTCTTTTGTCCTGAATCATTTCGACACCCCTTTTTGGTGGGGCCTTATTTGTTGTCAAAAAAAACCCCTCCCAAACAACACACACCCACCCCTTTTCCCCCCAGGGGACCTGGGAAGGGAACACGCTCGGTTTCCAACCCCGGGGGGACCCCCCAGGCGGCGATGGGTTTTTTTCCCCTTGGGCCCCCGCCCACCCCGTAATTTGGGGAGGGTGTTGCCGGGGTTTTTCCTGTTCTCCTTTCTTCCCAACACCAAAACATTAAAAATGATACTGTTGTAGGAGAGGGGCCCAAAAGGTTGCCCGGGAAAAAACAAAGATGGTGAAAACCAGCCCCCCCCCCATAATCTTTGTTTTTTTATTTTTTTAAAAAATTTGGATAAAAATAAAAACATAATGAAAATATGATGCATTTTAACCTAATAATATAAAATAATAAATAATAATTAATAAATAATATAATAATAAATAATAATAATAATAAAAATAATAATAAAAAATAAAAAAATTTATTAAATTTGTTAGGCCTTGTTTGTAATGACCGTTTTTGTGATGGTTTTTTGCGGGGGGGACTCTTCCTCAGGGGTAGAGGGGGAGGGAGGTTGTCATTGCGGGATTGTTTAGCTGTGTGTAATCGCCCCTGATACACCGCCTCAATTCTGAGGCTCTGAGCCAATGAGCGTTACGCTACCAAAAAACTGTCTCGGCGTCCAGTCTATTGCGAGAAAAAAACACAATACCGAAATCCAATACCGACCAAATAATATACCGATACCGGTATACCGATGCACCACCAATACCGATACCGGTATACCGAAAACAAAAAATACCGGTAATACCGGTGCTAAAATACCGGTATTTTGGTATACCGAAAACCGGTGCACATCCCTACCCGGGGGCATATTGCCGAAGTCTATTGCTATACGGGATCAGGGGAAATTGGAACCAATCAGCACGCGGTGAGGGCGGGGGTGTGGGAGGGGCTTAAGCCCCGTCCACACTACCACTCACCACCGTCGGTGCTTCCCGTCGGTGCTTGCCGACGGGAAGCGCCGTTGCCAGGGTTGTGTCCACACGAACGGTTTTGTTCGGCGGTCAGCGCGCTTCCTGATTTCAAAGTGAGAGTCATGTTTTCTGCATATTGTGTACTCTCACTCGAGATTATGAAATAACCACAGGAGGTTTAGAAAAACTGACCCAACTGTCATCTTCATGACACATTTCTGCATATCATAAGCAAGAAAAATATACGAAAACCTTTTTGTGTATTCTAAAAAATATAGCAAAAAGAAATAGTGTATAAAAAAAATTCTCACTTTTTTGTCTTCAACTCGCTGCAATTTCCCGACCATTTCTCCCATTTAATTTTTGATCACATGCTCGTAATCAGCTGACTTTCTTGGTTCTGATGGTATACGGTACATAGCAATGCAAAAATATCTAGATGGTGAAAACTGCCGATAACTTGAAGCATGTGTTTGGCGCTGACCCGTGAGTGACGGGCATGCCCGCCCAATATTAAACCTGCTGAATGTTGGCGGGCAGCGCCGACGGTTAAATTTTGCTCGTCGGCATCGTGTCCACACTGCCACTTTTGAGTGACGAACACTGTTCGACGGCAAGCGCCGACGGTGGTGAGTGGTAGTGTGGAGGGGTTTTTTACCAGACGTCCACACCAATTTTTAAGGGTAACTTGCTATTTTGGGGGCAGATTTTGGTGCGGATTTTTTTAAAATTAATATTTTTAGGTCCCCTTAAAAGTTTAGGGCACTAAGCCTAAAGATAGGAAAAAATCGCCACCCGGGAAAAAACCCCTTCGGGTATACAGGCAACCAATACCAATATCTGGTTACTTTAACCCAGGCACACATAGTAAATCGGGAAAAAAGAAAAATTACGTCGGGAAACGCCGTGCATCTGACCGGGGCCCCGGCTTTTCCCCCAAACCCGGGCTCGGAGCCATCATTCTTTTTTTTCCCTTAATAACGTAACACCTGCGCTTTCTCCGAAAACAGGTTGTTTCTATTCAGGCCATATGGTAAGCACCTGCGTTTTTTGTGTTTGGGGGGGTTTTGTGTGTAAAAGTTTTTACCCATTCATGCTTGGGAATCCTTCTGAAAAGGGTTTTAGGGGAGGAGTGTAGTTTTTTTCTTTATCCCGGGCCGGGGCCCAAGGGTGTCAAAAAAATATTTTCGGCTGGTGTCTGTGTCTTTTTGGTGTTAAGTACCCCCCAAGGGCGCGGCTTTCACCCTTTCCCCCCGGGGCCCTTTTTTCCCCCGCCGGGGGCGCCCCCGGGCCCTGAAAACATGGTTCCCAAAGTGAAAGGCGGGAGAGGGGCGGATGGTTACTAGTTTCCCGGGCCACGCCCCCCCCCCTCGCCCGGACCCCCCTTTGGGGACGGTGCGGGGGGTTCGGGGGGCCCTGGTCTCCCGTGTAAGCTGAGAGGGGCGGATGGTTACGTAGTTTTTCCCAAAGCCACCCCCCCCCCCCCCGCTGGGGACCCTCCCAAGGCCGGTGCGGGGGGTTTGGTGGTAGGGGGTCTCCCAAAGTGTAAGCTGAGATGGGCGGAGGGTTTACGTAGTTCTCCCAGCCACCCCCCCCCCCCGCCGGACCCCCCCAGGGGCTCCGTGGGGGGGTTTTTGGGTTTGGTACCTGGTCGCCAGCCCCTGGCCTGCCCGTGTGCGCTGAGATGGGCGGATGGTTACGTCGCTCTTTTTTGGTCCCCAAAAACCTTCCCGCCCCCTCCCCCGGGGGGACCCCCAGGGGCCGGGGTAGGGGATTTTGAGGGGCCCCCTGGCTGCACGCAAACCCCCCCCCCCCCCGACCATCCATTACCTGGGGGTGGGGGGCAGGGGCGTGTTGGCGATGCAGGGGGGGGTTTTTGGGGGGCTTTTTCGGTTGGCTAGCCCTTTTCCCCCCTAAATTTTTTCCCCCTTCTTTTCCAGCGGATAAATTTGAAAGGGCCCCAAAGGGCTGCCCCGGTGTATTTTGGGTTTCCCGGGCCACCTTTGCCCCCTCGCCCCCCCCCGTGCTTCGTCGGACCTTTTTCTTTCCCGGGCCGTTTGCCCGGTAGCTGGGGAAATGGCTGCGCTAATCCCCGGGGGGAGGGGGGTGTGCCCCTGCTTTATGGCGAGGCCTATGTTTGGACCTCAAGGAGTGGTGGTCAAAGGCTTTGAAGTCTCGCCAACGCGGGCCACTTCCGTCGTCTGGGGGGGCCCGGTCTCGGGTTTCCGGCGGGGGCCTCGCCAAGTGTCCATCCCCTTTCCTCGTCCCCAAACCTCCCGACCCCCGCCTCTGCTTCCATGAGCTGGGCCCGGTCGATCGTGCTAAACGGGGGAGCAAGATCTGGCGGTCCCCCTCAGTCCTCAACCAGGGACCCGCGATCCCAGGTCGGGGAAACTTCCCGGGGCTGGTCTGTGGCTCCTACGGCGGGTCGGGGCGTCTCTGGGCATTCCCTCCCTCACCCCTGTGCCTCCGGGGTTTTTCGGCTTGGATGTCTTAAAGTAAAAACTCCTTAAAATGGCAAAAAAGGAGGGCCACTTAACTTCGGGGCCCCAATTCTCCGACACCGAGGCGTCGCGGCCCCCAAATCGCCTGCTTCCCCTCCCCCGGGTTTGCCTCCTTCGGGAGTCTGGGGGTTTGTCGAGGAGGGACTAATGGGGGGTTTCCGAGGGGGAAGAGGAGTCCCCTTCCCCGTTGCCCCAAGCGAGGGGACGGTTGGGGGACTTCTGCCCCCTGGTTTCCCTGTCCCCCGGGGCCCTTCCTCCCCCCTTTTTCTTCTGAGGTGCCTTCTAGGGGCCCATTTCCCCTCTTCCCGCTGCGGAGGACCCTTTTGGGGCCCCCCCTTCCTTCTTCTCCGCCCGGGTTTACCGGGAAAACCGATGCCCCCGTCGTTTGTTTGGGGTGGACGGTTAAAACGGGGGGCTTGTTGCCATGGGTTTCGTTTGGAGGACGGCCCCTGGGGCCCCCAAGTTCCGGATTTGGAGGGTATTTCGATCCCGGGGGGGGGGGGGGGACAGGAGCCTTTTCCCAAACCCCCGGGAATTTCCTTTTCTCCCCCCTGAAAACGTTTCCCTCAAAGGGCAGCCTGGGGTTTCTTCGGGGGCCCCCGCTTTGGATGTTTGGGCCCCTCCTTACTGGGGGGGAGCCTGGGTTTTTTGGTTTTTTTCCCAAAGGGATGGGGCTTCCCGGGCGTGGAGGGAAGCCAGGTCCAGGGGGCTTTCTCTCGGGGGAAAAAGGGACCGGTTGCCCTGGTTTTGAAGGCCGGCCTGGCCCCTGCCAAATGGGGAGAGGGGGGTCCCAACCAGGGGAAACCCGGGGGCCCTTTCCGTCCTGGGCCCCGTTTCCCGGTTCCCCCGGGGCCTCTGGTGGTTTTTCCCAAACTTTGTGATGGCGGGATTTCCCCCGGGGGTGTCCCGTTTTTCTCCCAAAGGGGCCCTCCCGTGGGGGGCCCCGGCCCCCCGGTGAAGGAGGAGTTTTTTTTCGCCGGGACTTTCAGGGGGGCGGCAACACGCCCCCCGTTGACCTCTTCTGTTGTTCTTCAGTCAGCTGGGGGGAAGTGGCTTCCCCCCTCGCCGTGGATCACTCTTCTCTTCCCCGGCCCCCCGGTCGGATGTCTTTCGGGCTTTGTCGACCGCCTGTGATGCTTTTGGGCGCCCCCCTTTCCTCCCGACGGTCCCCCCTCCCCTTTGAAAGGGCCGTCCGGGCCCGTTTTGGCTTTTCGGCGCGGGGGCCCTTTTTGGGGGCCTGGGGAGCTGACTCGACACCAGATTTCCCCGGATTAGCCCCTTCGTTTCCCGGGGGGGCCCTTGTCGGACCCCTCCTTGAAAGGCAGGTCTGCCTCAATCCCCCCCACCGTCACTCTGGTGTCTACTCCGGCCCCCGGGACCGTCTGGGCCCGGGGGGGGGGGCCCCGGGGGAGGGGGCCCAAAGCAGTGTTCGGGGGGGCTTTCCCGTCGGGAGGGAAAGTCCGGGAAGGGTGCTCCCCCCCGTGTGGATGGCCCCCGGGGACCCTTCGTCGTCCCAGTCGGGGGGGGCCCTTTCCCGGGTTCGGGGGGCTCTGGGTTGGGGCCCCCCTTTTCGCTCGGGGCCCGCTACGTCCACAACCCTTTCCTCCAAGGGTTCGCTCTCGCTTCGAGCCCCCCTTCCAGGGCCCCCCGTCCGGGTTTGGGGGCACCCTTGGCCGCAGAGGGGGGGTTGGGGCCGCCGGAGGGTTCAAAAAAGGGTCTTTTTTGGGGGCCCTGGATTGCCCCTACCCCCCCTTGGGCGACCCCTTCTTGGACCCCTTTTCCCCCACAGTGCTCGCCGCCCACGGTCGGACATGCACCCCTTTCCGGGGTAGTGGAGAAGGCGGGGAAAAAGGTCTTCCTTCCCCGCTTTTTCATCTACCCAAAAAGGGGACTCTTCAAAGGGGGCGGCTTATCTTGGGACCTCAGAGGGATAAACGGTTTTTGTCCCGAAAACCAGGGTTTCCCGTTTTGTTAAACCTTTGGCCCCAGGTCCCCCCTTTGGGGGCTGAGGCGGGGGGGGATGGAGGGGCGCCCCTCGATCTAAAAGGACCCCCTAATGGCATGCCCCCAATTCGTCCTCGGTTCCGGGCTCCCTGGCCTTCCAGGGGGATGGGGACACGGGGCCCCACCCCCACCGGGACGCCCTTGGGCCCCCTCCATCCCCTCCGGGGGTTTTTTTACGCGGGCTCCCCAAAGGGTGGTGGCTCAGGGATGGTGTCTGCGGGGGTTAAATTCCCCAAAATGTTTTTTGGACGTTGGCTGGTGTCCGCCCAGTTTTTCAGGGGGAAAAGGGGTTTCCCCATGCTTTGGACCGAGTTTTTGGCGGTGGGGGGGAGGGGGGGTTTCCCTAGTCAAGGGGGGGAAAGTCCGTCCTTCCCCCCTTTTCCCCGCATTACTTGGCTGGGCATGCAAGGGACTCCCTTTCAGCTGGGGTTTCCGTTCGGGGGAAAATGCGGCCAAGCTTCATAAAACGCTCTTCCGGGCCTGGGGTTTCCCGTTTTTTGTAAAGGGAGGCTTTGGGAGTCCCTTCTGGGCTCGCTAAATTTGGGCCGCGGGAAGTCATTTCCCCGGGGCCCGTCTTCGTCTCCGTCCCCTTTGTCCGGGGGGTGAACACAGCCGTTCCGGTCCCGGGCCCCCGCGACTTGCTCCGGCCCTTTTCCCCCCTGGCCCTCACACACGGGGCCGATTTTGTTGGTGGGGGCGGTTTCTCCGCGGGGGAGGGGGGTGGCGGCCTCCCCCCCCCTCGGTCTTCGTGAGGTCGGACGTCGGGGGGGCTACCAATCCCCCGACGGCCGGCAGGGTTTCGGGGGGGGGTTTCCGGGGTGGAGCGCAGACCCCACATAAATTTCAAGGAGGGGGTTTCCCTTTTCTTTTCCTCCGATCAAAACCCGATCCCAGAGGGGGAAGGCTCCCCGCTTCGAGAGGGGCCAAAACTTGTGCGGTCCACTGTCTGGGCCCCCCAAAGGGGGATTTCCAGATCCGCCCTTCTGTTGTCCCTTTCGGAGCAGATCTTGGGCCCTGGCGGCCGTTTTCCAAAAATTTATCTGTCCGCCAGGTTCCCGCGGGAGTGGAGAAATTTTGGGCCCACGCACGGGCTCGCTTCCCGGGCTCGTCGGTTAGAGTTGGGAGCTTAACCCGGGGCGTTTTTTTTTGGGGGCTCTCTGTCGGGGTGGGGCACTCGGAGGGGGGGCCTCTTTCGTCCCGCCGCTTGCCCAAAAATACAGGCCTTTTTTTACAGGGGGGGAAAACCGGGGCAAAAGGGGGGGGAGGCCCGGCGCCCCCCACGGGGGGGGGAAAAAGGGGGCGCCATGTTTACCCTGTTTTCCCCCTCCCCGCACCAGTTCCTCCGAAAAGGAGGGAACAAAACTTTCGTTCCTACAGGGGCAAAATTTAACCCGGTGGCCCTCCCCTGGGGCCCGGGGCAACCGTGGTTTTTCCGAACTGAAGGCTGTTGGGGTCCCTCCCCGGGGGCCCCTAGGGGCCCCCCCCTTTGGGTTTGGGGGGCTCCCGGGGCCCCCCTTCTTTCCACCTTTAACTACACGCCTGGAGTTTTCTCCGTACCTCATCCCTCCCGGGCCCCTCGGGCTCGGAACGGGGGTTTGCGGGGAAATTTTTGGGGCTCTTCGCCCGCCTCTACGGAGCAGTATCAGTTCATGGAAGGCCTTTCAGTCGTTCCTTCCCAAACAAGGGCCTCCCCGAGTCTCTGAATCGGTGGCCTGGATTTTCCTTTTCCTTCCTGGCCCACGACCCGGGGGGGGTATCCCGCACTCCTCCATCACCTTTCGGCCCATGGGACCCCCCCAAATAAGGTTTGGGGGTTTGGTTAAACCCGGAACCCCGGGGGTTCTGTGCCCCCGGGTTTAAAAAGGGGTTTGTTCCACCAAAACCCCCCTCCCCGTCGTCCTGGTCCCTTTGGTCCCTGGAGAAGGGTTTTCCGGTTTCCCGCGGGCGACCAGTTTGGGGGGACGCTGCCCGGGCCTCGCCCCCTTTAGGGCTGCCCCTTCTCCTGGTGGCCCTGGGTACGGGGTTTTTTGGGCTTCTCAGCCCGGGGGGCGCGAACCCCTTTCCCCCAGGGGGGCGGGCCCTTTTCGCGGGACGGGCCCCCCTGTTTCCCCCTTTCCCCCCCCTCGCCCAAGGTGTGGGTTAAGAACGAGCGGCAGGGGCCAAATTCTTTCCCCAACCCCTCGTTGTTCCGGCTTGGGGTTTCTGGGGGGCGCCGCACAAACCCTTTTTGCCCGGTTTTTTGGCGCTCCGGTGTTTCCTGGGGGCTTCCGAAACCCTGGGCGTGCGAAATGCAGTTCCGTTCCGCGATCCCCGTTTTCTGGTCCCTCCCCCACCACCCGGGGGGTTGGCCCCGGCCCCTCCCGGGGGTCATCGAGTCGGCGGATCCGGGTCACCGGGCCCCCCCCCGCCCCTGACGTCCCGGGGGTTTGCGGTTCTGGCCTTTCCCCCGCACCCATTTCCCTTGGGGAGGGTACGGGAAGGGGGGCAGGGAGTACGGCCTCGTGGGTTCGTGGGTCGGTTTTTCCCGGGGGCCCAAACCCCTCGTGGACTTCCCCTGTGTTGCCTGGGGGCTCCCTCCGTCCGGAGGGGTTTGGGGTGGTGGACGCCCGGGGCCCCCCATTGACGTTCCGCCCTTTATTTGGGTTTTAGGGGATACTAGTGGTATCGTTTTTTTCTTTGCAGTTTTCCTTTTGCCCCCCCGCGGGGGTTCCGGGGGGTTCTTTTCCCGTCTCCAAATTTGGGAGGTAGCTTTGTGCACTAGCTTAAGGGGACCTAAAATGGAAAGGGTTTTAAGTATGAAAAGCCATTTTTGGGCCCCGAAAGAGTAGTGCACGGGGCCTTTGGCCTCCCACCCTTTCCCTTCCCCGCCAATTTTTTAGCCCCTCTCCCCGGGGATTTATTTTTGGGGGAGGTTATGATGGCTCCCAGGGCCCGGGTGGCGGACAGCCCCGGGCCCCGGTCAGATGGCACGGGGGCCCGGGCGATGTTTTTTTTTCAGATTTATCATGGTTTAAACCCGGGTTTTGTAACCAAAATGTTGGGATTGGTTTCCTGTATACCCAGGGGGTTTTTCCCCCGGGTGGCGAACTTTCCTTTTTTTATAGCCTTTGGCACTAGCCTTTTCAGGGGGCCCAAAAATAGGCTTTTTTATTTCTTCAAAGCCGTTTAAAATTTTGGGGAAAAGAGAGAAGGGGATGAGAGAGGGGGAGGGGGAGAGAGAGGGAGAAGAGAAAAGGGGAGAGAGAAAAAAGAGAGGAAAAGGGAGAGAGAAAAGGTTGGAAAAGAATAAATTTAACGAAAATGGGTTATTAGAAGCGCATTTTAAGTATTTTTTTTTAAGACTTGTTTATTTAGCCAAATGTTGGTTTCCCCTTTTTAATCATTTATTCCCAAAAAGCGCTAATACCCCCTAATGTTTCCCTCATATAAGTCACATTCCCTTTTACTGTTTTTTCCCTTCCTTTTCCCCCCATTCTTTTCTCTTTTCTTTTCCCCCTCTCTCTCTCTCTCTTCCCCTCTCTCTCTTTTCTCCTCTTCTCTCTCTCTCTCTTTCTCTCTCTCCCCTCTCCCCTCTCTTCTCTCTCTCTCCTTCTCTTTTTCTCTCCCCTTCCTTTTCTTTTAATATACAGTATGCAATTATAATATTTTATAAATTAATTTATACTGCTTTCCCCCCCCCCTCCTCCTTTTTTTCTCTCTCTTTCCCCCTCTCTCTCTCTTCCCCTCTCTCCCCCTCTCTCTTCTCCCCTCTCTTTCTGTCTTAATTATAAAGCATGCAATTTTTAATATTAATAAAAAATTTTCTTATTAACTCTCTCTTCTCTTCTCCGCCCCTTTCAAAAATATTATTTTAAAAACAGTCACGCACAATATGTGCCCAAAAAATAGCAAAATTTCCCCTTAAAATTGTTTTGTGGCCCTCTGTGTATAGCCCCCCCCACACCCCGCCCCACCCCGCGTGATTGGGGTTTCCCAAATTTCCCCCCGATCCCCTTTTTAGCAATTTAGACTTTTTGGCAAAATGCTACCCGGGGCCCAAAATCGCAGCAGGGTGAGTTGTGACGGAGATGTGAGCTGAGTTTGTGGGGGAATATTCGGTTTTAAAAAAAACTAAATTTTGGGTTTTTTTTGTATGGTGTAGAAACAAAGAAAGTATTAAGAGTGCCTGTAGAAGGTTTTGTGGGTAGAGGTGGGGAGTAGTACAAGGCTGTGGGACTGTGTATTTTTGTTTCTGCCGTTTTTGTGTTTATGGGGGAGCCCCCCCTTGTGAAAGGGACTACCCCTTTTACAGGATAATAAATTTTTTGTGGGTGTGTCTGGGAGTCAAAGACGGCCCGTGGAACAATTTTGGGGGGGCGGGCAGGTGGGATAGGGGGGTATTTTAGGTGGGGGGTGTTATGGGTTGAGTGGGAGGGGAAAGGGGGCCCCATTTTGGCTGCCATTTCGGGGTGGCGGGGCGGCTCTGACGGTAAATATGCCCGTTTCAAACCCAATTTCTTCCCAACCCTAACTGGGGTTTTTTTCCCCCCCCCCCAGGACCCCCCTTGGGGTTTTTGTTTAATTTTGGAGTGGTGTTGTGGGTTGAAATAAATGTTATGATGACAACTAAAGGGTTTATGACTTTAAACCCCCCAGCGTGTTTAGGTTTGGGAACTGCACCCCTCTGGCAAAACCGCCCGAGGAAACCCCAAAAAAAAGGGAATTTTTTTCACTAGGGGGCCCAAAATTCCCTACACAATTTGGGGAGTGTGGGTTTTCTGTTACCTTATTGGGGTTTAAGAAAATTTTTTTTATTTAGGGTTTTCCCTCGCCCCAAAATCCAAATCTTTCGGAGATATAAAATATTTTTAATAGGAAAAGGGTGTATAGATCTGACTTCTATAGGGGGGATATGAAAATTGGGGAATAAGGAAAAGAAAATTCGCGGGCGTTTTCAGAGGGCAATGACTTTCTTTTTCCTGGCCTACAAAGGGCGTTTTCTAAGGAGAAGTTTATTTTTCCCGGGGACCCCTATCTAAAAAATAAATAATAATTTTTCGTCCCCCGAATTTTAAATTTTTTTTCGTTTCCCCCTTTTTTTTCCCTTTAAAAAAAAATGACTCCACAGAAAAAAAACACTAAAAAATTGGCCCCGGGGGAGAAATTTTGTCAGGGTTCAGGGGTAAAAGGGAAGTAATTTAATTTTGAAAAATACCAAAAAAAAAACCCTTTTAAAGGGTTTTTAAAGAAAAAAAAACCTAACCTTAACCACCCAAAAATTTCCTAAAAAAACCTTTTTGTTTTTAAAGAAATAACCTAACCTTAACCACTAAGGATACCAAACCTAACCTTATAGGTTTTAATGAAACTAACCTAACCTTAACCACAAAGTATAACTAACCTAACCTTATAGGTTTTAATGAAACCTAACCTAACCTTAGCCACTAAGGATACCTAACCTAACCTTATAGGTTTTAATGAAACCTAACCTAACCTTAACCACTAAGGATACCTAACCTAACCAACCTTAACCATGCATAAAATTCTGTGATTATTTTTGTTTTTGTTTTTAATGGGTTTCCGGAAAATAAAACATCTCCATTAGAAAAAAGCACCTATTATAGGCCATGAAAAATTAGTCGGTGTCTCTGAAAACGACCGCGAAGTTCTCGTCCATTATATAACCTGAAAATTAAACTAACCTAACCGTAACCCACCTTTTGACTCACTAACCTAACCTAACCCCACGTTTTAAACTCCAAACTAAAGCCAAATCCTCATTAAAAAGTGTCTACGACCAGTGGCGTTTCTAGCACAAAAAAACTGAGGGGGCCAAGGTAAATGTAGGGGGGCAAACAAAAAAGTTTGGAGGGTCTGTAACTGGGGGTCGGGGGGGTGGGGGGCGCTGTGGGCACCACATAAATTTTTGAAAGTTGAGCACTTTCCAGGGTCAATCTGATGTCTATGGAGGGATATGTTAGACTAGATAAGTGATATTCAGTCTAAAAAAAAGCATTTTCAAAAGAATATTGAGGAAGAATTGAACGAAAGTTCATCTGAGAGTCTCAGGTCCATTTTCTTTGCTGGTTAGTACAGGGAGGTCCCGTTATACGAGCATTCGGTATACGAGAATCCGATGATACGAGATGTGTAAATTAGGGTCTATTTTCAATATACGAGATCGAAAATCCAATGATACGACATTCAAACTGGGGTGAGTAAAATTATCAAGTTCAAAATGCTCACCCTGCCACTCCCGGGCTGGACAAAGGGGGATTTGGTTGACCCCAGTGAGGTCACCCCTAGCAATCCGTAACCTGAAGGGTAATTAAGCATATGGTGCGGCCTGACATTTAAGGGTAATTAGCAGGTGTGCGGCCCCAACCTTGGGACCGCAGTCAGGTCACCCCTAGCAAGGCGTGACCTGAAGGGTAATTAAGCATATGGCGCGGCCTGACCTTTAGGGGTAATTAGCAGGTGTGGGGCCCCAACCTTGGAACCGCTACACTACCTTCTCTTGTATCACGTGGCGTCCCATACGTTACAACGTCTTTTTTGCTTGTTATGCATGTTTAATGTTTAATTAATGTGCAGTTATGTTATTTTGTGTGCTATTTTCTCTTTCAGAATGCTTTTTCTACAGAATAGGTAGTACAGTGTGGGTAATATAGACGCTGTGTGTTTGTTGTGTTTGCTATAGTTTATTTTAGCTTGAAAACATATCTTTTTTTTCTTTCTTTTTAAATTGATGGGGTCCTGGAACCAAACCTATATTTTACCATTAGTTATGTGTTTCGTTATACGAGATTTCGCTTTAAGAGTATGCCAACTGCTCGTATCTTCGGGACCTCCCTATATATATATATATATATATATATATATATATATATATATATATATATATATATATAATATATATATATATTATTATATATATATATATATATATATATATATATATATATATATATAATATATATATATATATATATATATATATATATTACGTTAAAAGTGATAGCTAGTTCAGCGTTTATTATCTTTTTAAAGATATTTTCTCTTTGTCTTAAAGTAATCGTCCAGACCCATTTTTTTTTTGCCTAATTATGTTGAATGTACATTCAAAACACCTAATCCACCATAAATAATTGATTTCCAGGCCTTATTTCCGTAAAACACTACTTTTGTAAAAAGCGTCCTGAAAAAAAAAATCTTCCCTCCAACAGGGCTATGACTGTTATTGATGACGTCAGAACAGGATGCCCGCAGACACTGTCTGACACCTGTTCGGAAAATGTTATGATGAGCGATTGTACTTCGGTGTCAGACGTGAATCTGTCGCTGTGACCGACACTCTTCCCACACACACGCCTGCACACACGCCTCCTTCCCACAACACGCCTGCGCACCAACACCCTTCCTGCACACACACACACATACACACAAAAACACACACGTGTGTGGAGGGCGTGTGTGTGGGAAGGAGGCGTGTGTGCAGGCGTGTGTGTGGGAAGGAGGCGTGTGTGTAAGAAGGGTGTCGGTGTGCAGACGAGTGGTGTGGGAAGGAGGCGTGTGTGCAGGCGTGTGTGTGGAAGGGTGTCGGTGTGCAGGCGTGTGTGTGGGAAGGAGGCGTGTGTGCAGGCGGTTGTGTGTGGGAAGGAGGCGTGTGTGCACGTGTCTGTGTGGGAAGGGTGTCGGTGTGCAGGCGTGTGTGTGGGAAGGAGGCGTGTCTGCAGGCGTGTGTGTGGGAAGGAGGCGTGTGTGCAGGCGTGTGTGTGGAAGGAGGCGTGTATGCAAGCGTGTGTGTGGGAAGGAGGTGTGTGTGCAGGCGTGTGTGTGGGAAGGGTTTCGGTGTGCAGGCGTGTGTGTAGGAAGGAAGCGTGTGTGCAGGCGTGTGTGGGGAAGGAGGCGTGTGTGCAGGCGTGTGTGTGGGAAGAGGTGTCGGTGTGCAGGCGTGTGTGTGGGACGGAGGCGTGTGTGCAGGCGTGAGTGTGGGAAGGGTGTCGGTGTGAAGGCGTGTGTGTGGGACGGAGGCGTGTGTGCAGGCGTGAGTGTGGGAAGGGTGTCGGTGTGCAGGCGTGTTGTGGGACGGAGGCGTGTGTTGCAGGCGTGTGTGTGGGGGAAGGAGGCGTGTATGCAAGCGTGTGTGTGGGAAGGAGGCGTGTGTGCAGGCGGAATGTGGGGAAGGGTGTCGGTGTGCAGGCGTGTGTGTGGGAAGGAAGCATGCTGCACCCATAAAGGATGCATGCATGTGGCATATAGCAAAACAAATCTATCAGAAACACCCAAATATCTTCAAGTACTATATTTATCTCTGTGTTTACGTGCCTCTGATCAAGCGCGGAAGAGGAGCCTCCCTGATGCTGACGTCACGGAGCCTGAGCCTGAGCGTCTGCAAAATCTTGAGAGTGTTTTGAGAACTCGGGGAATTTGCAGATTTTGATTGCGGATTATTTAAAAACGGCTGACTGGATACAAAAAGTGACGACGTATTTTTGATATACTCGTTAATGGCTATGATTTGATTGCATTAAATCAGGAATGATGAAATGGTCTGGACGATTACTTTAAGAGTGTCTTATTCTCTTTTGTAATCACTTTTATGACTTCGCCGTAGCTTGTAATTTTTGCTGTAGATAAAATATGTTTTGCTGTACAGCAAAAATGACAAGCTACGGCGAAGTCATAAAAGTGATTACAAAAGAGAATAAGACACTCTTAAGACAAAGAGAAAATATCTTTAAAAAGATTATAAACGCTGAACTAGCTATCACTTCTAACGAGATCTGTCTCAGAGAAAATTTCCTGCCCGTATATACTATATATATATTAGTAATTATTATATATAAAAAAAAGAAACAAACAAAACACACAGCGTCTATATTACCCACACTGTACTACCTGTTCTGTAGGAAAAACCATTCTGAAAGAGAAAAATAGCACATAAAATAACATAACTGCACATTAATTAAACATAAAACATAAATGATGTCATCAAGCTCATCATCAGTCACCAGCCAAGGATAAACTGTTTTTAAAACTTCTCGATCAATCACAAATCAGCGAGACATATTTCCGGGCAAGAATGGCATGCCAGACTGCCTCTCTCCGCCTTGTCCCCGTCATCTCAAACTAATTTTTCGTTTTATTTGGAATGCTTGCGTTTTAAGGAGTTTTAATGTATCAGATAGTAAGATATCACGAGGAGGCAAAGCCTTTGGGACTTGAGGTCTCCTGGCTCAAGACCAAGGTCCAGGTGTTTGGAGACTTACTAGATGAAGCAGTACAGTCTGTTCATGCGTGTGGCGAGGACATTGAGATCTGGAAAGTTTTACATACCTTGGTAGCGCAGTCCATAATGACGGCGGGTCACGTCAAGAAGTCTTACGGCGGATTGGCATAGCCCACGGTGTTATGGACTCGCTCAGTGGGGAGTATTTGGCGTTGTCGGTACCTGTGCAGGAGGACAAAGATCCGGATCTTCAAGTCGCTTGTGATCCCTGTCCTACTCTATGGTTGTAGACCCTGGACACTAAATAGTGACTTGAAGAGACGAATCAATGCCTTTGGTAATAAGTGTCTTCGCAGAATCATGGGGTATCGCTGGGATGATTACGTGTCAAATCAGCGATTGCACCGTGAGACTGAATCGAGGCCTATTACCTGCATAGTCCGTCAGCGCCAATTTCGGCTATATGGACATGTGGCACGCTAGCCAAAAACCGATCCTTCCCACGGTTTTACGTATCTGTAAGAGAAAAATCCGGCGTGGAGGAGGCCCCAAAGGGGGCGCCTTTCAAGGCTCTTTTGGGGGGGGCAAGTTGATGTTTCTTGTCGAAGTTGTTTGGGGTAGGGAAAAAAGGAGCCTGCATGGAACTCGCGCGTGTGACCCCGGAGGGGCGCCCGTAGGGTGGGCGGGCGACCGCCCCCCGGCTATCCCCCCCAATGATTATTGAGATAGTAAGATAAAAAAAGGAAGTTTTGGTTGCTAGTGTTTTGGGGGGTAGAAGGTGTGTATGTGGGTTGAAAAGTAATATTCGTGTCATGGGGCGGCCCCGTGGAAAATTTTTTTTTTCCATCACTCTCCCCCCGCCAGTCGCCCTATCATAACATCTTTAAACACCCTTATTTAAGGTGAAACACGGTGCTACATTGTATAGAAAATAAAACCGTGTATAAACATCACACCAAAACACGAATTTTGTAAAATAACGAGTAATAAGACTTTAATCCTGCCCCAAACCTTGTGGCGGCTCCGCGGCCAAATACCCCAAAAATACGGTGAAAAACATGAAATTCTAAGTGTAACGCAGAAATTTATTTTAATGGGGGAAGAATAAAAAACAAGTATCAAAAAGCTAAGAGGAATTTCCCCACGCTCACCCTGAATCACGGTTTTAGGCTTATTTTTTAAGCCATGTATTAGACCGTAGCGAAACGAGGTGAGAACGGGGATTCTAGGTTTGAAATTTTTAGAACAGCTCGACTTATTGGGGTTAATCCCCTTTGTGGGGAGGTAATTCCGCCCTTTGGTAAGGTATGTTATGAAGTTTGTTAATAGAGATGAGACATGATTTAAACGGTGTTTTCCTTTTTTTGACCGGGACTAATAAAGTTATTACTTGGGGGCCCCAAGGTAGGATGTTTTTGGCGGACCGGGGGGCCAAGCGCTCACAAATTAGCAGAGGGGGCAACTACAACATGTCACAGCCGCCGGTGAGGCAAGGAAAAAGAAGGAAAATAGAAAAATAATGAGGGGGAAAACGTTGGAAGTGGGATAGACTAGTTAATTAAAAGGGAAAACGACTTGACATTACATGTGCGTATCGTTAAAGGGTAACAGTGCGACTGAAGTTACCAAGATAGTAAACTATTTTGGATGACGATTTGAGCTTTTACGCATGCGAAAGGGTTAAAGGGTAAAGTGCGACGAAGTTACCAGAGATAGAAAACTAATTAGGATGACGACTTGAGCATTCATATGCGTATCGTTAATGTGGTGACAGTGAAACCGAATTTTCCCCAAAGATTTTAAAACTAATTAGGATAACACTTAGCATTGCGTCGTATCGCTAGGAGGGAAGAAAGATTAAATATTAAAAAAACTTGTAAAATGTATAAAATTAAACCAAAGTGAGACAGTAAAGATTTTAAATATTTAAAATTTGAAATATTTTAAATGCGTTTTTCATTCAGTTTCCAACCTCTTACATATTTTTTAAATTTTTTTATTTTTGTTCATTCATATATTTTTCCCACTTAAAGTGGGTGGTGGAGCGATTTAACCAGGACTGTAGAGTCATCCCAAGGTGGGCACTACTAATGGTGACAACGGTGTAGATGGTAAAAAGGGCCCACTACATAATGGTGACAGGGGGTTTTGGATCCATTCGAGGTTTTTTCCGCTTCCCCACGACCCAAAACTAACTCCTTTTGTTAATTATTTTTTCCCAAAGTGCCAGTACACAGTGTCTTCCATGTATAGATACGTTATAGAACAAGCCAATCCCCGACTGTGGAGGGGATGGCCAAACTAACAGAAAATTTTTTAAGAGCGCCGGGAGGCAAGGCGAACCTTCCTTGTAGATGACAAAAATAAACGGAGATTACAGAAAAAATTTTGAGTTAGTCATCTATGGTTTAGGCAGTAAATGAATAAAGGCCATAAGGGGAAGCAATAGTGGAAAATATAGGAAAGGTGAAACATTGCAGGCCTTTTGCCGATGTGAGAAAAGGTTTTATGATAGAAAAAAGGCAAAACAGACCATTACGCTAGGAGAGAAACAAAAAAATTATGATAAAAAAACAGGGAATAAACAAAAATTAAATAAAGAACTAACGCAGTATAGGAAATTAAGCTTTAACCCCAAACCCTATGCACACGGCTTAGCGTAGGGGGGGTGCTTTCGTGGGACAGCGTGGTTTTTAATGAAAGCTAGTAAAGTAATGGGACAAACTATCAGGCATGGGCGGCATGCGGGCGTTAGGAGGGCCGGGTCACCCACCGAATTGGGACATAAAATCGAAAAATAAGGTTGAGGTTTGGAAGCGCCCCCAGCAAGTAAGCAACTTCAGAGGGCTGTCATAAATTTTTAATACCACCGTGGAGCCCCCACTACTAAGAAAATCAGGGAAAGAATTTTTTATTTTATTTACAAAAAGAAAATTTTTTTTGGGGGGGTGGAGGATTTAATGGATTTTTCAGTAAGGATTTGGAGGATTTCCCCCAAAAGGGGAAGCAATTGGTAGAGAGCTTAAAAGGAGGAAGGAGTAACCCCGGGGAAGAGGCAAAACCCCTCCCGAACAATCGAGCGTTTCAAGTGGATGATTTCACTAGAACAAAAAGTAGCAAAGCAAAAAGAAGGGTTTGGTTTTTTTAAAAATAAGGAGGAGGAGCGGGAAGTTAGGAGACCAAGAGATCATTAAAAAAAATGAGAGATATCAAATACTGAACCTCGGGGATTTAAAAGAATCAAAGCAGGGGGAAAGGGGTTGACAGTTTTCCTTTTCCCAGGTAGAAAGTTGTTCAAGGGATTTGGGGGAGAAAAAAGAGGATCTAGACAGAGAAATCCACAATTCCCTTTATTGATACAGAATCCCCTCGGTCAGCATGTTTTTAGATCATGGAACACCCTAATTTTTTGGTTATACATGAGCTAACAACAATAATGTCGACGGGAATCCTTAACGTATTTTAAAGCCCAGTATGACGGAGGGGAAGATCCACAAGACTTTGAAAAATAACTAAAAGGGGCAAAACCCATACGGGAAAAGCGAAGTCAAAATCCCCAGGAAAAATGTCCGTGGGGAAAAATCATTAAGAAAAAACATTGCGAGGATTGCCAAGTCACAGTAAAAGAAATTATAATTTTTTTATGGAGAAAAAAATCCCCAAAAAAAATTCATAGAGAGAGGGGAGACCGAGAGGGCCATTGCCTTGGGAAGAGACCCGACAAAATGTTCGCGGTAAACCAGCCACAAAACCCGCCCGAAAAAACCCCCGTTCCCAGAGAGTCCTCCCAACACACGGAACGTCCAGGAACTGTCGGCTATCGCCCCCAGGGGTTAAGAACTGGGGCACAGATGGAAGGGATGGGAAGGAAATTACAAGCCTTGAAAATAGTAACGACCAGAACCTCGATTTTTAGTTGGGAGAAGGATCCAGATTTTTGTCCCTACGTAGAAGAAAACCCTCAGCCGCAGACTGTCGAAGGAAGACAAATAGCAACGTTGTTTCGATTGGGGAGAAAGGAGTAGAAGAGGGAATCCAAATTGTCCGGGGAGGACAGGATTTTTCCCGGTGCTTTTTTAAACATCAATCCCAAAAACCCCCCCCTTGCCATTAATGATCCGTCATGGAAGTTTTTTAGACACGGGAAGCGAATATTCACTTAAAAAAAGAGTGCAGTTTTTAGATTTACAACTTAAAATAAAAACCCCCACAGTAAAACCCCATTTTAAACCGGGTTATAACGGGCAAGGAGTTGAGAATCTTGGGTCAAGTAAAGTAAAAATCCCCTTAGGAATAGATAGAACAATAGAATGTTGATGTTAGCTGTTCCAGATCAGTATTTATCCCCCCAACCCCCTGATAGGGGAACAAAATAGGACAGAAGAAAAACTACAATTCAAAAAAAAGAAAGTCTGGGGGCAAACCCTAACTTATCCCTTTTTTTTTGTTAAAAAACCGATACGGTACCATCAACATTTAAGAGTAAAAAGTGCGAAGGGGTGCTAAATCAAGCTGTCAAAAGGATCAACAAAAATGTACCATAAAAACCAAAAGAACTCAAGGGGTTAAAATTGCCCATGGACGAGGTAAGGGACCACTCTCTTGGTGGACACAAAAAAAAAAGTGCAAATATAGCACCTGTATGCGCCCGGTTACAAAGAAAGAACACTTTCTACCAAAAAACCGGGTAAAAAAAACATATGTTTTGAAAATCGTCCAGGTTTTCCAGCTGAATTAGACTAATTTTGTTTGCTCTGAGTCGAAAATGCCCTTTTGGGTTTTGCCAATCGGGTCAGGTTTTTTTGCTACAGAAATTTAAAAAAAAATCGTTTTTTTCGTAAAAAAAAAAATTCTGCGGTCATCAGCTGAAAAAACCCCTGATTTTTTTCCTTTTTTTCCTCAAGAAAAAAGTCGCGACCCAAAATTTCATTCAGTTTTTTTTTTTTAGTCCTCAATTTGATAAGCATAATTATCATAAATTATATAAGAATGACGTTCGTGACCAAAAGTTCAGAGTTCAGGGCCCATAAATCGGCGTTTTTCTTCGTTTCCCCCGTGTGTGAGCAGCTGCTGGGTTGTCTCTCTTCACGACCAGCAGTATCCGCCATCATGACTGCGCCCCCCACCTCCCCTGGTACCTCTCCTCCATTTGGCGCATGCCCTAGGAACCTTTCCCTGCCTCCTCTCCCCCCCCAAGGTTTTTTCGGGAAAAAATTCCCCATGTGTGAAAAAAGGAATGCATTTTAATACTCATCAAACCCCCGAGTTTTTGGAAGGCCTCTACATGCGCTGACGAGTCTGGGTGGTTTCTGCCTTCGGGGTTTCCCCAGGAAGTTTTCACCACCTGCACAAACTTTTTCCACCGGCGCACTCTACGTTTTCATGGATTTTTGGGAACTCGTGCCCCTTTTATGACTCCGTATCTGTGGCCTCAAAATGGGGCCCTTTCAGCTTCTCAATGGTCAGTCCGGAAAAGGCTGGGCACAGGTATTTAAAAGCCCCTTCCCATCCTTGCCCAAGCGCGCGTAACTTTTTCATTCCCCAAAGTTTTCAAGTGTAGCGGTGGATCAATATCTTCTCCCGGTCAAAAAGGGGTTCGTTTAATTTTTCTCGCCCCGTACAACTGCCCCCGCGCCGGCCACTCTTTTTTACAAGTGCTGGGCTCTGCCCTCGACTGTCCCACTGAAAAAAAGCAGGGGTACTTCGTGAACCGGACTGCGACCAAGTAAAAAGTTCCCATCTTCAGTCGACGCGATGACCTTTGGGTGCTTTTTTCATATTGGATTTGTCGAAAACTACTTCCCTTTCTTTTCCTTTTTTGAGGTTGGGGAAATGCGCAAGAGGTTGAGGCAAACTGGTTCCCGTTGTGGGGGCACACACTTTCAAAAGCGTTACGCTGTAAATGAAGAGTCGCCAATCCCCGGGATCGTATTGGAGGAGCGCCGATTTTTAACAAGAAGACCGCGACATCTGGGCAGTACACAGGTCTTCCTCCTGGCGAAGTACCCATGTAGGCCTCATCCCTTCTACGAAAAAAGTGATACGCGCGTCCTTGCCAAGTAGTTTTTTCCTTTTTGGTCTGGGGGCAACAGTCGGGGGAAACTTCGACAAGGGTGGGGGATCCCAACCCGTCATTAAGCTCACATTGTGAAAAGGGGTGCGGCTATCTTTTGCTTCTCTCTTCTTTTGATATCCTCGCTCGTCTGTCTGGTGGCCTCGTCGTCGCTGCGGGAAGCTTGTGAAGCTGGTACAGGAATTTCTTCGCAGTGAGCATGGGAGGCGGCAGATGGAAATCGGGGGGACTGGAGGCTGTGCCGATTTTTCCGGTTGATGCCAATTTGTATTGATGGCGCAGAAGTAACAATCCGATGCATGGGCAAACGGGTCCCTCCAAAAATCGGAAACCCAACTTCATGAAGTTTTCGCGCCCTTCGCCCCCGCCGGAGTATTCCCGCACGTCTTGCCACCGTGGGGGTGCCCAGACTTATCTTGGTCCCCCCAGTTTACTTTAAAGAAGCCCCGTAGGGGCGCCTTTACAAAACCCTTTATGTTCTTCCTTCCCCTGCAGCGTGTATTGTCCCAATGAGCAAAAACGTCAGATTATTCCTGCTACCGTCGCGCCGAACCATCACAATAAAATGAAAGAAAAAAGAAAATCCTGAGTGTCAACATAAATTTAGAAATTTTAGAATTGAAATTTAGAATGGGGTAATGGTGAGACGGTTTTTGATTTGTTGGCTAATTTTTTGGGGAAATTTCCCCTTTTTCGTGTCTGGCATTGTAATTCGATAATTTTCAAGAAAAATAGATTGAACTCAAAAACCCCCGATATTTTCATTTTATAGCTCGTCAGGGAGGCCCATGGCTGTATCTCAAAAGTTTACCTGAAGAGCAAAAACAATGTGATATTCGGACTCAGACACCAAAATTTGTCAAATCAACTGAGAAAACCCCCGACGTTTTTTGGCGTTCCCCGGAATTTAAAAACAGTAGTGGACAGCTGAAGTTACGTCCTGGGACAATTTTTTGCTAAATATAAGGGAGTAAAATCAGAAAAATTCAAAACAGCAAGTTACGGCCGAAAAAACGTTTCTCCCCACTGGAGAGTAACGCAAAGGTTTTCCCCACAGGGATGGTAGCGAGGGTAATGGTACTCGACCGGGGCGAAAACAGGGAATTTAAAAAGGAGACTGGAAACCTTAAGTGAACAGGGGAGGATCATCTTTTCGCCTTGATAAAGAGCACCATGAACTATTTTTCTTAGATGCAGGGGAATAGGCACCATGAAAAAATGAAACCCGCTCATATTCAGGTGTTTGATCCAAAAACCATGTAGAGGGGTTACTATAGGTATCTGGAAAAGCTAAAAACTAATAGCTAAAATGTTGAGAGAAATGGAAAAGAAGGAATAATAAAAATTCCACAGCTGGTGGGGGAAGTCCTATAGTACTGGTTAACAAGCGAATGGGGAAAAAAAGGTTGTCAGACTATAGAAAGGGAATCAACATTTAGCCCCTGAATAACCCCCTCCCAAAATTTGGAAGGTTAGAGAACGGTAGCGGGGATGAATACTATGCCACCCTAGATAGAAAGATGCGTTTATCAAGTACTGTTAGATGAAAGTATAAGATTCCAAAATTTTGGAAAGGGGTATCCTTTTAAAAGATTCAAAAAACTTCCCCTTTTGGTTAAATTGCATTTTCAGTTTTTCTCTCGCAAAATTTGCCCCGATCTTAACTCCTTTACTGAAAGAAAAAATTTGGGTTAAAAATTATCTGGGTGACATAACCTGTGGGACCCATTACGAGAAAATTTTTGGGAAGGGGTCATAAATTTTTTGGACATCTGACTAGATTTGGATCAAAAATTTAAAAGACCAAATGTAAAAAAGGACAAAAAAAAGTTAATTTTTTGGGGCACTTTGTGAACAAAGGGAAGGGGACCAAACCCCAAACCCCAACATAGGCAGCCGTAATAAAATGAAACCCCCAACTAAGTCAGGAAACCAGAGATTTCTAGGTATGGTGGTTTCTTAGGAAAACATAGAAGGATTCGCTAAGATAGCAGTCCTATCACTAAATTTTACCCAAAAAAGTAACCCATTCAAATGGTCAGAGGAAAGCCGCAAATTTAGATATTTTAAAATAAACTGACTAGTGCTCCCATCTTTAACTAAGGCCAAAATTAATAAACCCTTTGTGTTGGATACCGATGCAGCCAAATCAGTAGGGCAGTACTGAGCAGTATAGTCATGGGGCAAAACCCAAATAATTTTTTCTTTTTAAAAAAAATTAAACCAGTTGAGACGCGATACTCGGGAAAAGATAGGGGGAAACCTTAGGAATAGTTTTGTTGCAGACAGTTTTTACATTTTTGTGGGGAACCAGGTATCACAGAACAGACCACCAAACCCTAGTGCAGTCTTTAAAAAACGAACCATCACCTAGGATGAACGATGGATCCCCAGAGATGAGAGCTATAGGTATCAGATAGAGTATAAAAACAGGGAAAAAAAAACCCGTAGCAGACCAACTAGTAACCCTAAGAAAACATTCGATTCAAGTAGAAAGAGGTGGGAGGAAAAAAAAAAAAGAAAAAAGGAAATGAACGGAGGACCCAATGGGGAGAAAAAAATAGATATTAGAAGGAGGGAGAATTTCCCAATCTAAAACCCCAGAAATACTTTAGTCAATTCGAAAGAAGGGGGAATTTTTTTATTTAACTAAACCCCAGTTCGATAACAGTATACACTATTTTTTTGTTTTTACCCAGTGAACTGAAGCGGCGGCTTTTGGGAAATTTAAATTTACAATGGAAGGTCTTTAGGGGGAGAGGAAATAATAATAAAGCGAAGGCTATTTTTATTGGCCCAACCTGAAAAGGATTGAAGAATTGTGAGGAACTGTTTTTACTGCTAACAGCAAAGGGTATCTGGACTCAACAAAAATGGCAAGAAATACCTAGTAAATAACCCCCTTGAGAGGATAAGCCAAGACATAAACAGACAGGGAAAGGGAGCCCCCCGGATACCACTTGTTTAACCTAAAGATCATTATTAGGTTTACTACCTTTTATAAATTGGACAGGATACGAGAAATATGTAAAAATTTTAGGGAATATGCATTTTTTTTGGAGCACCACATACCTTTTTATTGGATAAAGCAAAGGGGTTTACGTCACAGCAATTCAAAGAGTTGGGGGTGACCATGTGAGATACAATTAGGATACCCACGCCCTTACATCCACAGGGAATGTACTAGAAAAGGGTGCCCGAACAAAAATACAATTCTCCTCAAACCCGTGCAAGGGTTTTTTCCTCATGGTGGCCCAATTTATCTCTTAGAAAATCAAAGAGATTAAAAGGCAGTGCATGAGACAAGGGGACCCAAACCTTTTTATGCTTTTTTCCCCGATCGCTCCCAATTGATTTTGTGAAATTACCACAAAATTGACTCAGAGGATGAAAAACAGTGGCACACGAAATAAAAATAAGAACAAATTTGGAGAGAGGTAGAAAAAAGGGGGGAGGAAATAATGTGAAAGGGAAAAATGAAAGGTTTGGGGAAAAAACGAAATTTGGGGTGGGTAAAAAAGAAGTTTTGAGACGGGGACTAATAGAAAAAATTTCAGTTTTAAGTGGGGTTGGGCCATACAAAGTGGGGGAAGTATTGAGAGATGGAGGGTTATATTATTAAAAATATATTTGCGGGAAACATGTACAGCGCGCCCGGCCGAGCAAATTAAGGATTGTAGACAAGAGGGCTGGGTGTTGGAACCAGCAGAGATGTAGTTGTAAAAAAGAACTGAGCAAACCCCCCCCCTAGGGAGGAGACCCGTGAGGGATACTTGAACAATGTTGATGACGGCGATAAGTGTTAACCTTAGAGAAAATATATTAACGTTCACCACTTCTTAGTGAAAAGAGATTTTTAGGAAAGGGCCCCCAGAAAACTTTAGTGGTTTAAACATTTAATTTTTGCTTTAAGGGTGGACACATTTTTTCATGAAAAACTTAAACCCCCGTAGGGAGTCGTAAGACCCGAGGATGTCTTGGCTCTGAGCTTTGCTCGATGGGTGTGCGCAGGGTATGGCCCAAACCGAGGTGAGCCCTTTTCCCAAAATATGAGGGTATGGAGTAGATCCCGTCGTGATTTCTCCCTACGCACCTACGCCCAGGATTGTGGTGTAAAAATGGAAATGACCATTCCCAGACTAAGGGACGAGTCCCTTGCGACTCAAAAGGTTTCGGCCAAAAAAATAAGAGAGGAAGTGAGAAGGTTTTATTTCAAGGGGTAGATCACACATTTAAAGTGGTATTCCCCAAAAATGTCAAATCTACTCTTGGTGAGGAAGTGATAAGTTAAATAATCATCTCATTTTGTTTGTAAATTTGTGGAAGAATTTGGAAAATGCAGGTGAGAATATTTGTTTGAAATATAGAAGACCTAAGAAAAATTTATATGAAATTATGTGTGTGTATATGATAATTTTTTAAATTTTTTTGTTAGATATCCGGTTGGATGCTTATAAGGCTGAGGCATAAGGAATTTTTTTTGGGGGGGGGGAAGCTATGTAACGCGAAAATTAATTAATGGGAAGAGATGAAAAAAACTTAAGGGGGCATTCCGGAAGGGGGGGCCCACCATATGACAAATTAACAACCCCACAAACTCCGTTTTTTCTTAAATTTGGCACATGTTTTTGGGTGCTGCCATACCTTGTGCAAAATTTTTAGCACTCTAGGGAACGGGGGCTCCCGTAAAAGGTCATCAAAATTTTGGCATCCTGCAAAGACCTAAAAATCAACTTTAAATGTCCTAAAATCTTTATTTAAAACTTAAGAGATGGGTTTTTAATATTTTTTTACTCAGTATGGTCTCTGATCTTTCTAGGTTTACATAATTAACTTTTTATCAAAAAAAAAAGGGCACATAATTTTTAACTTGCCTTGACCCCTGACCTTGAAGTTTTTACTCGCGCAAAAAAAACTTTGTCAAAATTTAAGCTTTGTTGTTTTTCTTCAAAAAACATAAAAAAATTGTGTCTTATTTTGCATAGGTAGGCCTTTAAGGTTCTCAAAACCCACTTTTTTTTTTTTTTTTTCATAATAATGTGTTTTTTTTTAATTTTCTTCCCCGATATATTTTTGGTTTTTTAAATAGCTAATTACAAGTAGCAAATTTAAATACTTTATCTCTGATGAAAAGAGCCACAAAACCAAAAAAGTAGGGCTTTTTTGCGTGGGTTTTGATTTAAAGACTTGAAACAGAAAATTTCCATTTATTAAAAAAAATTTATTACTTCTCAGATGGCTTGCAGGGCAATACAAAACAATAAACTTTCTTCTTTGTGTTCCCAAACGTTTTTTGGATTGGGGGTGAAAAGGCACTTCTTTCCCCCTTACATGGAAAAAAAAGCCCTTTATGGCATTGGCGGCCTGTCAAAGAGTAGTGGCAATGGCCGCTTTAAAAAAGGGCCCGTTGGGAACCAAAATTTTGACTGCACAGGCCATGTTTTCTTTCCTCACTGAGTCGAAATTTTTCTGCAAAAAAAAAAATGTTTTTTGTTTCCCTTTGGAAAATGTTGCAAGGTTTCCAGTGAATTAGTTAAAGGGTATCAGGGGAAACCCAAACAGTGAAGGGTACCAAAAATTCCCCCGATTTTTCCCAGTGTGATCCCATTTGGTGGTTTTTAAAGTGTACAAATTTTCAGTTTTAGAGGGAAAAAAGCGTGAGTTGGGGGAAGAAAAATGGAAAAGGGGAAGATTGGGGGTCTGTGAGGTAAAGAGTTGGTTGTTGGGGTGTTTGTAGCCGCTTTTTCTGGATGAACTTGGTTTTTGCAAAAAAGATTAGAAAGTCAGAGGAGTTTGGGACATTTATGAATTCTTCACCCCAAAGGAAAGTAGGGGCGCATGCATTTTTAAGTCTAAAACTGACAATGTTGGGTACCCTGGAACGTTTTGCGGATCATGACAAACCCAAACCTGCAGGGAGCCAGGAGAATTCGTTATTGCTTCAAGCTTAATGAAATGGAAGAAGCTGAGCAGAATTTTTTGTCATTACAAAAATAAAACTTCAAAGGATTGGTAAACATGAATTATGACAAAATGTACCTACCTACAAATATATGATAACTTTATCTCATTAATTAATACAATTTAATTATCCAAAAATCTCATTATATGGACCGTGGTGGTTGGGGAAAGAGGTAGGTTGGGTGCATTTGAGTTGGTTCCTCGTACCGCATCCTGGTAACACACATGATGAATTGAAAAGTACTTTTAACAAATTTATTAATTTATTTTCATTTTATAATTTAATTTATGAGCTTACTATTTTACTAAACAATTTCATTCATTAGTTCAATCAATTGAATAAATGGTTCACTCTAACATAATTTTTCTTATTTATTTGTATTAATATTCATTATCTGTGGCTAAAACTTATTTTTCATAGCTAAATAGGTATATAAAAATAGAAAAACATGGTCCGAATATAGGCATAACATATTTCTGCCTGGCTTTGACAACCTGTACAGGCTTACCTATGTAGAATAAGACACAATTTTTTTATGTTATTTTGAAGTAAATATACAAAGCTTCAATTTTGACTAAATTATTTTTTTTGGTCGCGAATGAACTTCAAGGTCACAAGTCAAGGTCAAAGTTCAAATTTTGTGCCCTTTTTTTAGTTATTGATGTAAGTTAATTCTGTAAACCTAGAATGATTCAGAGACTCATACTGAGTAAAAAAGATATTAAAACCACCTCTCTAAGTTTATCAATAAAGATTTTAGGGACATTTGAAGTTTGATCTTTTAGGTCATTTTCGAGGTCATGCCAAAATTTTGATGACCTCTTACAGGAGACCCGTTGACCCTAGAGTGCTCAAATTTTGCACAAGGCATATGGCAGCAACACTCATAACATGTGCCAAATTTAAGCAAAATCAGAGTTGGTGAGGTGTTACTCTCTGGGCCACCTGTCCTGGAATGCCCCATAAGTATCAATAAGCTAACGAGGAATTATCCTCCACGCCTCATTCCTGAATCACTGCTTAGGTTTATATTTTAAGCCAGTAGTAATTAGACACGTAGCGAAACGAGGTGAGAACGGGGATTCTAGGTTAGGATAATTTTAGAAGCAGCTCGACGTTCATTGAGTTAAGTCGCCTGTGGGGAGGTGATATTCTCGCCCTTGGTAAAGGTATGTTATGAAATGTTTGTTAACTAGAGATGTAGACATGACTTACTGGTGATTCCTTTTGTTGACCAGGACTAATAAAGTGTATTACTTAGGGTCCCAAGGTAGGATGCTGTTGGCGGACCAGGGGGCCAAGCGCTCACAAACTAGCAGAGGGGGCAACTACAACATGTCACAGCCAGCCGTGTGAGGACAAGGAGAAAGAAGGAAATAGAAAAATAAGTGAGAGGGAAACGTTGGAAGTGGGATAGACTACGTATACATTATATTAGGATAACGACTTGAGCATTACATGTGCGTATCGTTAAGGGGTAACAGTGTGACTGAAGTTACCAGAGATAGTAAACTATATTAGGAAGACGACTTGAGCATTACGCATGCGTATCGTTAAAGTGGTAACAGTGCGACTGAAGTTACCAGAGATAGTAAACTAGATTAGGGTGACGACTTGAGCATTACATGTGCGTATCGTTAATGTGGTGACAGTGCAACCGAAGTTACCAAAGATAGTAAACTATATTAGGATAACGACTTGAGCATTTCGCGTGCGTATCGCTAGGAGGGAAGGAAGACTTAATATTAAGATAACTTGTGAATGTATAATAATTACCAAGTGAGACAGTAATGAGTTAAATATATTATAATTAGAAATATATTAATGCGTTGTCATTCAGTTTCCAACCAGTACTTACATATTTTCTTAAATCTTTTATTTTTTGTTCATTCATATATTTTTCCCACTTAATGTGGGTGGTGGCAGCGGAGTAACCAGGACTGTAGAGTACACTCCCAAGGTGGGCACTACATAATGGTGACAACGGTGTAGATGGTCATTTTGACCACTACACTAAGCACAAAATATTATATAACCATATGCTTTTTGAAGCTTCCTTTAGACGTGAGATGAAGTTAGAAAAATTAGCGCCGCCAGTAATTTCATCATGGCAGGCAGTTGCCGCTCGGTGACATTTTGAATGATTTAATCATAATGTTTACTAGTAATGGAGCATTACATTATCTTATAACAACACAATTGGTATTAATGGACATGTTATTACTAAATAAGCAGTACATAAGAACAGCAGGGCTGTAATGAACAATACTGTAAAAGGCTACATGGCATCGTTTCAGGGAGGGGTAGGATGGAACACGTGACTCAGCTGATCGGCGTGAGGCCTCGCAGCCTAGTCCCTCCTTCCTCCCCTGCCCCGCGCATTGCCACTTAGCCTTGTACAGTATTGTTTATTACAGCCCTGCTGTTCTCATGTACTGCTTATTTAGTAATAACATGTCCATTAATACCAATTGTGTTGTTATAAGATAATGTAATGCTCCATTACTAGTAAACATTATGATTAAATCATTCAAAATGTCACCGAGCGGCAACCGTCTGCCATGGTGAAATTACTGGCCGGGCAATTTTTCTAACTTCATCTCACGTCTAAAGGAAGCTTCAAAAAGCATATGGTTATAGAATATTTTGTGCTTAGAATTACATGTTCTTTCACCAGTATCAATATTTGCAGAAACTCGTGTTACACCCTGTATATATATATATATATATATATATATATATATATATTTATATATATATATATATATATATATATATATATATATATATATATATATATATATATATATATATATATATATATATATAAGTAGGTGAACAATTTGGATATCTTAGTATTTCTCATTCATGATAATCAAAAACAGATCATACATGTATATATAATGTTTTTCACTATACGAGGATCGCTTGTCTGCCTAATAGAAACTGCTCAGTCGCGACTTCTTTCAAGTGCCATCCAGCGCATGTGATATACCTACCATACCTGGCCTAGAAGTGCGTTCACTAGACGTCTAACTCTAAAGAAATGTAGTGATTCACAGAGGGATGTCGCATAACGCCCAACTTTTGATCTTTTTTTCATTTCTGAATAGGGCAAAGCAAACTTTGTTTTGTTTAATGCCTCAGATACTCAATTTCTTCACCTATCTACTCGACATAACCTTGCAAACAACTATTTTCTTTTCTTGTGTGGTACTCAATTGTCTCCTACAATGAACATTATTGGACTATTCTATGCTAAAGATGTTAACTCAAAATTTCACATCTCATCTCCTACTAAATCAACTACTCAGACGTTATGTGAATATTGGGGCCTGCGTCCATTATTTTCCTTCCCAGCTGCTTGCTCGCCACAGGGGCCTTGTCCGCACATGTATGGATTATTCTTCTCATGCTTGGCGGGGGGGTCCACTCATATAGCTCTCTCTACACTACAGGGTGGATTACATTTATGTTTGCCTCATCAAATCCTCTCCTCAAACTGACTGTCTTCAATCTCTCAATTACCGCCGCAATGTTACCTCTTTTGCTATCTTCTAACACTATTTGCAAGCCTTCTGCTCTTCTGAACTTGCTAATTGCATGCCTCCATTCTTCCCCCGGCCTCGCTGCACAAGACTATCTACGTACTCTCATCCCTATTCTGTCCATATTACTAATGTAAGAGTTATACAGTATCTTCACTATTTCATTTTTTTCACTGGTTAACTCTGGAACACTTCCTGTTTCTATTTTTCCACCTTTCTACGACTTGATTTACTTCAAAAGAGATGTATCAAGACACCCTCCAAACAAGATTGGTCCACCTACTTTGAACATTTTCGTTCAGTCTACTTTATAGGGGCTGGCAACAAACGTTTTTTTTTTTTTTTACGGGGACCTTAAATGTCCCTTATGATGTAAGAAATAACAATACGTCACCACTCTCCCTATGTAAATAAATATAACCAGGGCATGTGTGATGCATTATCACGAGAGAGAGAGAAAGAAAAAGAGAGAGAGAGAGAGTAATTAATAATTTATTGTTTCATTCCTACATACACCACATAAACTAATCAACAAAGATTTGATTTCTCCTCGAATAATATAGTATGTACAAATTAGAACAAATATTTTTCAGGAGTGATGACATATAGGGGTGTACAATTCTTGGTGTAGTTAATTACAAGACAATATCATTATTTTGAGAAGCCCTTAGTGAAAAAATAGACTTTGCCCTTAGTTGCAGAATATATACGGATGTTACTAACGAAGAAATGCAAATGTTATGTAGGAACCATGCCAATTTACGTATTAAATTTGATGCAGATTATGATTATCTTAGGCCTCTTCCATTTGTGCCCAAGTTCCATGAACCAGTTCTTTCAGTTCAGGGTTGGGTTCAGTTTCTGGTTCTGGGTTCGCGTGTCACAAATGGAACGCAAAAACCCCGTTTTTTTGTTTACAAACAAACTCGGCTGGCGAGGCAAGAGAGAGAGAGAGAGAGGAGCGAGAGAGAATTAAAAGATTAAAAGTGGAAACTCAGCTGTGATGTGCAGGGATCATATCAAGTTTAAGATCACGGGAACGCATTCCACCAGTGCCCCTTGTAGCCAGTGCCCCTTGTAGGCCTGTCTGACCTCCTCTCCGACTCGTGCATGCGGAAAACCCTTCACGATAAGAGAAATAGGGCCCAAGGCGGCCATTGTTTGTTATGAACTGAAAACTCTACCCAGGCTACCGACGTCCCAATGTGGGTAGAGAAAGTTCAAGGGTTTTGCCGAGTCACTACGCACATCGCCTCGGACCCAGGTTTTCGTGCGCAAATGGAACGCTTGAATTCTTGGGTTCCGTGAACTGGTTCCTGAAATGTCGCAAATGGAAGAGGCCTCATATTGTGATAAATGGTAATGTGAAATATAGAGGAGGTATATATCAACATTGCAAATAAGTTTTTGACGAATGTCAAAAACTTATTTGCAATGTTGATATATATTAAATCTTGTCTAAAAACTGTATACAACCATTTGTAATGTGTCATAAGGTATATAAATGATTGTCCTATTGTACGGGGTATAGCGTAGACCAGTGCTACACCGGCATATGATGTACCAAGGGTGGCAGGAACCAGGCGAGCGGGGTTCTTTCACTACTTATCGCGACATAGTAAAAGAACAAAGTCCGGGACAGTGATAGGATTCTACCTGTGGGTTATTTTGGGCTTTCCGTTAGCTTATTTATCCCTTAGGACTTCTTAACCGGCTAAAAAAAACAAGGCATTTGTCATATCGACAAGAATGAACTAATGGTATAGTGAATGTGAAGAACGATTACCTCATAGTGCCATACGCGAGAAAATCAGAAACGATAACCACGTTTATATCAAGGCTAGGCATGCACGTAGCGCATGCCTCAGGTGTAGAAATTAAAGACTTGATAAAGAGTGGGGGAAGTGACCACAGTGAAAACAGCAACAGTGTAGTGTACGAGATCCCATGCAACCGTTGTTCTGCTGTGTATTACGTTGAATCGTCGCGTGGTATCAGAATACCGGTATAGGAACACAAAAACTATTTATGCCACCACAGACCATCAAACTCCTTGTGATTGCCTACTGAGAGACACGGCCATCTTTTCAAATTGGTGTGAAGGTAAAGTCCTTCAAACTGGGCTAAGGAAAAAGATGAGGAAAACAGTAGAAGCATCTCTTCACGACGGGTGAGGTGACCAATCCCCGAGAGGGATTCGTCACCCTTTCGTAAGCCGCAACCAGGTTGATTCTCACCGGGACCGGGAAAGCGGGCCAATCGGAGGGTTCCCCGAGTAGACGCCCGGCTGGGTGATCCTCCACGGGGGTATATATACTCCCAACTTATGTATACCTGGCAGACAAGTAACAAAAAAACAAACAAGATAAGAAGAAAGAAGAAAGAAAGAAAAAATAAAAAAGTCAAGGCTGAAGACAAGCAGGAAGATCAAACAAAAACTGAAGAACCCTGCGGTGGGCGGCGGTTGTGGGCGCGGGGTTGTCTTGGGTGTGTCCGGGGTTCCATCTTTCGAGGCTCATGCCTGCCAAGCCGTCCCAGAGTGGTTTCTGTTTGCTCGTGCGTGTTGAGAAAGCGTGACGGCATGTCGAGACCGACCCACAACAACATACAAACACTTACAGCACCTGGGTTAAGCCCCGGAGACTTTTTCTCTTACCAGCCTCCTTTCTCCCACTCATCTATTCTTCTCCCTGTCCCCACTTACCCCCTCCTGCTTTCTCTTTTTGCTGATTTGATTGATTTGATATACCTGGCAACGATTACATGGCACAAACATATCATACGCAGGCGACATTACTCAGATAATAACCCGGTAAATCAAAGGTAATGCTCAACAGAATAACGGCTAGAGAAGTAAGCCGCATAAACAAATACGAAAAACGATGGAAAATAAAAACAAATACAACAAAATTCACAGTTATAAGATTGGGAGCAAAAACCGAAGAAGAAATAAAATCATAGAGGAAGAAATTCTTGACACCCAAAACAAAGGAAAAACACTCAGTCTCACAATTACAAACAGAGGCTACATACAACACATACAAGACAGACAACACAAGGCCTTTGGAGCTCTAATACGATTCTTCCGATTTAGAAGTATGCCTATCAAAATTAAAACACACCTAGTCAAAACATTGGTCCTACCAATCTTGGACTATCCACCTATACCAACATTAGCAATGAGCAAAACACAAATTGGCAAACTACAAAGAACACAAAACAAAGCCCTCAGATTTGCTACAGAACAAAAATATCCCTACACACTCAACACACAAGAAATGCATGCACTAACAAAAACAGAACCGATTAAAATCAGTCTTTACAAAAGAGCGGAAAAGATATGGAAGAAGCTTGAAGATGAAGATAATCCTCTACTAAGAACACTAAAACAGAGACAAGAAAATATCACGAAATACAATAAGAACTTCCCAAACACACTAATAACAATGGAAACTATACCTGAACCACAATACCATTAAAACCTGAACATAGTTAGCTAGATAAAACAACCATAACACCAGACACAGCAAGGTGGACTGCCCACCAACTTTCTACTTCTACTGCCTTTCATTTTTCCCAACTGCTTTCCTCTTCCATTCTTTCCCTCTCCAATCCCTTCCCCCTCAACTCAAACCTTCTCTCCCACTCCCCTCTCTAATTTTCCTCAAAAAATTAAATAAAGGAGCACTCTGCCCCTAGCATGCTGTCACTGTGATGCCGAAACAGTGGCCCCACTGAGACATTAACGTTACGAACTGTCCAGCAACCTCTGATGTGCTAGCCAGGGACCACGCTGACGCCAGAGATGTTATAACCCATAACCACATGATGCCCTTGCCAGCCTGGTTAGTCACCACCTTGCTGAGCTGAGTCTTTTGACTCCTGCCCTGGTGGCTGCATCCCAACTCCAAAGAGCGGTAGGTTGCATCAAATACGTCGCTACATGCGCGTCAGTTAGACTCCCTTCTGCTACTGAGAGTTGGTTTACAATACCGTGGACTATATATATATATGTTTTTTTTGTTTTTGTTTTTTTTGCCTCTCACATCTGTATAGATTCCTCTTGCCATATCAGGGTGGGGTGAATCTGACGCTTCGCGACACGGGTGAGTCAGACTTCCCACTTTGTTGAGCGTCAGAGATCTGCTACCTTCCCATATGACGAATCACGGGACACAAAATCACCTGTGGGCCGCCTCTATAGCTGCATGGCCCACGTCATCCATCCGTAGATGGCACTCAAAAAGAAGAAGAAGAAGAAGTATGTCTGCACAACAGTACACCTCTTCCCTCGGTACAGAGCGGGTCTTCTCCTCCGCTCTCCCATCTCTCCGCTTTCGTCCTTGGTGGTCGAGCTTGCTCCCACCATGGCCACTGCACGGAGACAAGAGGTCCCTATGGACGAAGACGGGTGGGTTCTACCTCGTGCAGGGTAAGCGGTCGAGGACGAGCAATGCCCGTCGTGCAATGCCCATCGTCCACGGCAATGTGGAACCAATCCCTATGTGGAAGATTGTCAAACACGACGACTTTCCCAGACCCTTCAAGACCGTGCAATGGCTGGAGAGCGAGCTCAAACTCGCTCTCAAGATCGACCCCTCCGATACCGGACAGCTTCTTCTCCCGGGAGCAAACTGGGCCGCCGCCACCACCTTACAGTGTAATGCCGGAAATTTCCAGTGTAATGAAGGAAATTTCCATCACACGCTTTCCGAGTTACATGTTCTTACCGGAGGTAAGAGAAGGCCTCAATAACTTTAAAGTCCTTTAGTCTAGACTAAGCGTAGCCAAATACAGAATATAAGTGAACAGGTTACTTTCTAGGATAACTTCATTAAAGTTCTTTCATTTCTATTTTTTCCTATCTTTCGCCGCGTTATTTCTTTCTCTCTTGCATTCCTATCTCCCCCCCCCCTCCATCCTCCCTTCTCCCCCCCCAAACGCAAGAGCCACGAGGTGTAATCTGTGAGACATTAACTTCGCGATTACTAATAACTTGTAGACTCAAACTCCTTATTTTCCCCTTACCCCCCCTGGTAAATCGAATAACACTCTTAGATTCTTAGCATCCTTAAGAAGGAGAAAAATAGAGGTTTGTTTTAAATATTGACGCATAAATTAGTAGAGCCGTTCGCTTAAATTAAAAGTCTTCCAAGACTCTCTTTCACACTTCACGACACCCTACCACTGTAAAACGCGTCCGGACAAGGCCTCCGGACTAGGCGTAATAACCCACATTGGCTAGTCTTATAAATTATATTTTTCTTCATCAAATTAAGAGAATTGTGTTATAGTTACTCCATTCGTATGTATAGTTGCTCCCCCAGCTAATAAGAGTCGTTCAACGCTTCGCGTCCCCGTCGATGAAGCTTCTAGTGAGTATTTGAACATTAGCTATTCCCCGCGTTTTAGCTGTCCTCAGTGCCCCATGACCAGCCTGTGAAGGCATTCTCTTTCTCTCCATCCTCAAGGTAAGATGTCACCGTTTTCATCTCCCCTTTCCCCTTTTTTTCCCCTTGTGATGAGATACCATAACCAGTGATAGTCTCCCCCCCGCCTAATAAGAGATTCTCTTTCTCTCCATCCTCAAGGCAAGCGTGTGGACGTTTCAAAGTGGAAACACATATTCCCACATGGTCGTATTTTTGCAAACATTATCAGTACTCCCACACTTTCCTCCTCTATATTTCCATGTCTAATTTAGATGATTATCCTGTATGTGGTTAGACTGTAGGCCTATGAATATAGTCCGTTTGAATGGTTATGCCCTTTAGTGGCTTTCCTCCCATGATAAACCATAAATATATATAAGTTTAAGGATGAGTAACCTTTCGTGTTAAATAAATCAAATGAGTTGAAGGTAGGAAGTTTTTCTTGCTAAACCCCAGGTGACTTAGTCGATGCTGTGGAAATACTTACTCACGTTTCCAAAAGAGTTTCAGACTTACTCGGTATACTAATAGTATCCCCATAACTACCGTAATCTTTATACTTTAAATCTTGTTCAAGGGGTAGACCATAGGAATACCCGCTTGGATTGGTGGCAGCATTTCCCTTCTAAATAAAAATCATTTCATCGTTATAAGTTATAACTAGCAAATACTTCTTTCAGTGGAGAATTAATCGTAATTAACTTCATTCCAATACACATTGCAACGACACAAAACCCTGGCACCACACTGGTGACTAAGCGGTGGAATATTATTTCCTACAAATAACAGCACCGGAATCTCACCTGGGAAAGTAGCTAAACAGAGTCAAAACCTCAGGGAATATGTACAAAGTCTCATTGGTAGGACACAGTCAACTTCCCCAATCACTCGATGTCCCAGAAACCGAAATTAGGATTTTTAGAGCTCCTGGAGGAAGAGCAAATTCCTTTTTCTCAAATAATAGACTAAATAGCAAAGGTGGGCATTCCGCAATTTTAGTCCGCAATTCCGCAACTTGCGGAATGGGAATTCAGTTGCGGAATTGCGAATTGTGGACCGCCAAAATTTTGAAACGCAATCGCAATAACTTGCGGAATGGGTAATTCGGTTGCGGAACTGCGCAATTACGGATACCTGAAAAAAATCCAGAATTGCGGATTGCGGACCGCCAAAATTTTGAAATGCAATCGCAATAATTGTGACGGTCACCATATTCAAAGTGGCAAGTGTCCGCGTGAACACAAGTTCCCACCAAATATTGTGGAGACGACACTGCCAATGCCAACTTGCCAAGTGTAGCACAGTCACTCAGTCAGTGCGTGCTGGAACTTGGGATTGAGAGCGTGTACGCTGGTCGTGTGTGTGATTAGTTGCCAACCTCCACATGCTGAACCGGAACAAGTGGGAGGAGGATTACATAGGATTACATAGGAATAACAGACACCAGGAGACCTATTGGTCCATAGCGAGGGTATCTGCTGAACTACATACGACTAACTATCAACTACTTGTAAGAAAACAGTTGGAAAATGATACCATGTCCCTAAAGAGGATAGGAACATGGAAGTTTCATAGTGCAGAATGATAGGATATGAAAAATACTAACTACAACTACAACTACCACTACAGGGAAGACAGGCCGGCGCTGTGCCCGCCTACCCGTCCCTCCCAGCGCCGTCCAGACTCGCCTCATCACCCGCCACAGGTGCTTCGCCTTGCTCACAGTCACCGAAGATAAGAAAGAACCCTCAAAGGATTGTGAAAAGTAAATTTCCTTCCTCCTTAAGAAGGAAAGAAAAGTAACGAGAACTTTAGCATAATGATGGCTGTCAATCAGTACCTTCCTTTTTATTCTATTAGTAATGTTGAACTTGAAAGGCTTACCAACAGTGACACAGTCCACACAAACTATTTGTATGTAAATGAACTTGATCAGATGATATTTAATCCGCTTGATCTAGAACAAGATATGAACAGTAATGGTATTGATTCATTTATTATTGATATGGGGAACATGACACATAAATTTTCACAGTATATATATTTAAATGATGTTAAAGTAAAATTAAGTGAAGTTGATGTATTTTCGGTATTAAGTATGAACATTAGAAGTCTAGCTAGTAATCTCCAAATATTAATTGATCAGTGTTTAACCGATAAGGATAAATTTGATGTGATGGGGTTCTCGGAGACTAGGTTAGATAATAACATCGAAGTATGTTTGTTTTAAAAGGTTATGATATGTACGCAATGAACAGAAATAGGAAAGGTGGAGGTGTGTGTATATATATATCCAGTAGGTATAGTTCTTGTATCATTAAGGAGTGTTGTATGATGGAACCATTTTTTTAGTGTGTCTGTGTACAAGTGAATAATGGTAAGGAAATCAACTTGTTTGCATCTGTCTATAGGCCGCCAAAGGGGAACATGCTTGAATTTCTTAATGCTTTAATGACAATATTTGATTATACAGCGATAAAAAAGTACAACAAAATATTTTTTCTGGGGGATTGGAACTTAGATTTACTTAAAGCAACTGCATCAGGATTCTTTGATTTCATAAACGTTATGTATTCACATGGCTGCTTCCCATTAACAACAAAACCCACGAGAGTTACTGAAAACTGTGCCTCATTAATAGATCATATATGGACCTCACATCTGGAAAATAATATAAACAATTACATATTATATACTGATATAACAGATCATTTTGCAGTATACTCTCAGTTTAGAAAAGTTGTAAATAAGTGTGATGCATATGTAGAAAGAAGATTTTTTTCTGACATCAATATCAATTTATTTGCAGAAGAAATATCACATGAAAATTGGTTGCAAATTATAAATATTAACGACGCAAATGATGCATATGATAAATTTCACAGATTATATAAAGATAAATTTTTATCTTGTTTTCCATTAAGAAAAATTAAAGTTAACGTAAAAAACGAAAGAAGCCCTTATATAACTGCAGGATTAAAAACTAGTATCCAGGAGAAACACAGACTTGAAAGGTTGGCATCAAAATGGCCATTGTCATATGGACCAAGATATAAAGCTTACAGGAACAAGCTGCTAACACTACTTCGAGCTGCAAAAAACAAATATTTTCAAGATAAATTTAAGAGTGAACAAGGTAATAATAAATCAATTTGGAATACAATAACTAGTCTAATGGGCAGAAATAAAGTCAATCATTGTAATGAAATTAAACTGAAAAATAGTAATGGCCTCACTGCAAATATTTTTAATGAACATTTCTTAAAAAAAGCTGATTCCCCACCGCAACAAACAAGTGCACAGCAAAACTCTCCCTCTCAATTTTTCAATAATCCATCGGAAATTTCTTTTTACATTTATCCTGTTACTAGGGAAGAGGTTAATCAATATTTAAAATCTATAAAAGCAAAAACAGCACCAGGATGTGATGAAATTCCACCAAAACTGCTCCAACTTACTGCACATTACATTGATGTCCCTCTCACCCACATAATCAATCTATGTTTCCAGCAAGGATGCTTTCCGGACAAACTTAAAATTGCTAAAGTGATACCAATATTTAAATCTGGTGATGATGATGATGAAAATAATTATAGACCCATATCTATTTTACCCTCGATTAGTAAAGTTTTTGAAAAAGCTATTGTTCATAGATTCAAAGGGTTCTTGGAAGATTTAAAATTATTATCTGATAATCAGTATGGATTTCGCAATAACAAGTCAACAGAGAAAGCCGTAATGAAATTCACAAGTGAAATTTATAGTAATTTGGAAAGAAAACACTATGTTGCAGGCCTATTCATGGACTTATCTAAGGCATTTGATTCACTGGACCATAAAATATTAATAGATAAGCTAAATAATATAGGAATAAGAGGAACACCATTAAAGTTATTTTCAAGTTATTTGACAAATAGGAAACAAGCTGTATATTGTAATAAGAAAACATCAGTGCTGAAAACTGTTGACAGGGGAGTACCTCAGGGATAAATACTGGGCCCATTGCTGTTCTTGGTATTTATAAATGATATTTCCAATGCCAGTAATAAATTTAATTATGTTCTTTATGCAGATGACACCAATCTGCTCTTACAGGATAACAACTTAGATCACTTGAATGCGGTGCTAAATACTGAACTAGAAAAAATTAGTAAATGGGTTTCAGCTAACAAATTAAAGGTAAATATTACAAAAACTAATTATATGCTATTTCAAAATCGATCTGTAGTATACAACATGGGTCCAGTATATATGGATGGGTGTGAACTAAAGAGGGTTGCATGTACAACATTTTTGGGGGTTATCATAGATGAAAACTTGAATTGGAAAAAACATATTCAATCAGTCTGCTTAAAATTGTCAAAAACTTGTGGAATATTATACAAAATTCGTTACAACTTAACAACTGATGCTCTAAAAAGTATATATTATTCCCTGTGTTATCCTCTTATTATATATTGTGTGTCCATCTGGGGTTGTACGTGGCCGTCAAATGTAAAGGAAATTATTGTCACCCAGAAGAAATTGATCAGAACCATAACATATAGAGGGAAACATGACTCTACACACTTTTTATTCAATGAGTTAAAATTACTAAAATTTGAATTACTACTTAAATATTTTTGTCTTCTCACTGTTTATAATGATTTAAATGATAATAGTAACAACAGAAAAATATTTAGAATGATTCATCACAGCCTAGGTACCAGAGGTAACAATGTTAACTTGTTATGTCCACAACCAAGAACAACACTGTACAAATTTTCTATATATTGTTTTGGCCCGAAATGTTGGAACGCATTACCTGATGACATCAAAACAGCAAATAATCTCAATATATTTAAATTTAAACTTAAACAGTATTTATATAATTTACAAAGTCAAGTTCTTATAGATTGAAAATGAAAATACAGTAAATTTGTGCTCCTGAAATTTAGGTACTTTTTTTATATTAAAAAAACATGTTTTCACCGAGTTTATATTTTTGTATGTCGATCTTTATTTGTAAATTATTGCCGTCATCGTATTCGCATTTAGATTATGTTAACTGATTTTATGTCTGCTAAGGAGCTCATGCTCAGCAGACTAATGCCTATAAAATGTGTATATATTTATTTATGTGTATATAATTGTTATTTGCCAATAAACTCTATATAAACTATATATATAAACTACAACTACAACTAATCGATACGGGGGACTAGATACGAATTCGCACTATCAATACCCATTTACTTTACAGTGCGCGTCAAGTCTGTTCTTGAATGTAGTTATTGTGCTGGCTCCGACAACATTTGCTGGTAACTTGTTCCATCGATCAACGACTCTAACATTGAAATAATTTTTACGGAGATCGGTGATGCAACGTTGACCGTTTAGTTTTAAACCATTATTTCTTGTTGTCACTTAAGTTGAAAGCTCGAATATGTTCTCTTGATTAATGACATCAAATCCTTTTAGGATCTTAAAGGTTTCTATCAAGTCCCCACGGATTCTACGATCCTTTAAGGAAAACATATTCAGTTTCCGCAGTCTCTCTTCATAAGATGAATTTTGCAGAGATGGAATTTGTTTGGTTGCTCTTCTTTGCACTGATTCCAATTTGGCTTGATCTTTTACGAAACAGGGCGATCAGAATTGAATGGCATATTCCAAGTGCGGCCTAACCAGGGACGTGTATAATTGTGTCATTACTTGCGGAGTTTTATGTTCAAAGTTACGTTTAATAAAGCCCAACATCATATTTGCCTTTTTACTGGCAGCTAGGCAATGCAGACTGGTTTTCAGATCATTACTGATGATGACACCTAAATCCTTTTCCTGCTGTACTTCAGTTAACGATTTATTTTGCATTTGATAGCTATAGTTGAGGTTATCGTTGCCTATATGCATTACTTTACATATATCGGAATTGAATTTTAATAGCCATTTATCACTCCAATCTGATAGTTTGTCGAGATCACTTTGTATGAGTTCGCAGTTTTCTCTAGTATATGCTTTACCGCCTAATTTGGTGTCATCTGCAAATTTCGAGGAGGAGGAGGAGGAAGAGGAAGATGAAGATTAGTAGATTACTTAGATTAGTGATTACTAGCCAGTAGACTGTGAAGTGTAAAAGTAAAGAAAAACACTAAAAGAGACAAAGACTTAATTGTGAAGGACAAGTAACAAGTATAGACAGAAACAGAATAGGAATGCAGAAGTATTAAACACTAATAAAGAATCTAGAGAATTTTTTTTTTAAATTGTAGGTGTTTAAGAGTCTAGAGATGTTTAAGAGTCTAGAGACATTTTTTGTTTTAATTGTAGGTGTTTTGTTTTAATTAGGTGTTAAAATTAGTTTGCGGAATTGCGATTGTGAAAAGGCCTAACTGAAAAAAATAGCGGAATTGCGATTGCGGACTGGTGCAGGTCGGAATTGCGATTGCAGAATTGGAAAAAAAATTGCGATGCCCACCTCTGCTAAATAGTGTCCTGGAATGGACACATGATCTGTGCATTTTGTGGCTCGGAAGCAACGATATTGCCGATGGCATAGATCCCGGTTCTCTTGCTGACGCTATCAAGGAAATTACGCGCACAATAGAGAGGAATTGTGAGGCGGTAGTGTGCATTTGTTTAATAGAACCACGCATTTATTCAGAAAGAGGACCCATTAGCACAGATGACTATAAAAAGGTACAAAATTCAATAAATAAGAGAATAAAGAACTCAAGGAGCAACCAAGTCATACATTTCAATACCTCACTATACGTAAACACCCTAGCATCCGATATTTCATTGGATAAATAAGGGAAGAAACAAAGTAAATGACAAGCTGTTAACAGTAATCAGGGGTCATCTAGAGATGAATATACACACAACCCTCGTTTTCCCGGACCTCCATTTCCCGGATATTGGATTTGCCGGACAAAATCCGAGGTCCGGGGATATGTCAGAGTCCCGGACAAATGCCTGGTCCAGTCCTTAAATCGACTAAGTTGTCCGGCGGTCCGAGCATCTCCTGTCACCCTTGGTCAGTGTCCGCGCTTCCCGCCAGGTGGCAGCATGGTCAGCGATCTTATTGTTTACATTGGGCACAAGAAACACTCACGGTTCACCTGCACTGCCTCCGTTAGTCCCCCGACCCCCACTGCCCCTGGTGCACGAACGTCTCTGAGACTATTGAACACTTTCTGCTGCCTCCCGCCAGGTGGCAGCATGGTCAGTAATCGTATTGTTTACATTTGGGCACAAAATACACTCACAGTTCACCTGCACAGCCTTCGTTAAACCCCCGACCCCCACTGCCCCTGGTGCAGAAAGTCTCTGAGCCTATTGAACACTTTCTGCTGCAGTGTCAGAGCTTCCACTCCCACCGTGTAGTGCTACGCTCTCAACTCCTCACCCTGAACGTCGGCGGCGGCTGGCGTCCACCCCTCCCGGTAACACGCTGTCATCCGCCTCACCTGTGCCTTCCTGAGGAAGACAGGTCAACTACAGCACATGTGATAGCATCATAGGACATCACCAGGACTCAAAGTGTTCCCCAATGGATCCTCGCAGCCCTAAAAACAACAACAAAGTGACGTAAAAGTCCGCGGCGAGGTAGTTGATATTGGCGGTTGCTGGACAGTAAATACTAGAGTAGGATAAACGTCCGGGGGAGGGTAATGGCCTCGGACTTTTGCGATTCCCGGACGTTTGCGATTCCCGGACCAGTGCTCCCCCCTATTAGTCCGGGAAACCGAGGTTTGTGTGTACCAGAAACGACGGAGAACCATACTTATTAGTCACGGGAAACCCGAGTGTCCTTCTGTTGACCGACGGAACACGGGAATCGAGTCCCTACTCGTGTCTATAAGAGGTGTTTCTCCAGCGTAATCATGAGTTGTGAAGATACCATATCTCCCGAGGTGAGAACGGAGGAGGAGGAGGAGGAAAACGATGCAGACAGAGTGCGACGGTTAGGAGATTTAGTGGAGGAATTAAGAGCACAGCTTAATCAAACGAACCCTTTCCATGCCCCTCAATTATCCAGGGATAACGTGAAAGAGGAACTCACTAGACCTCGAGAAATTCCAGTATTAGAATTACATCAACTACAAGGCCTTGACGCAACGGCCCGCCTCCAAATGTTCTTTGAATTAATAGAACAATGTAGCTCGAGCGACGCCACACGCATACAAATTGCAAAAGGGAGAGTGAGCTCAGAACTCTCAATCTTAATTCATAACTATCAAACTAACCATAAAGTAGAAACCTGGGCAGCACTTAAACATCGTTTAGAGACTGAGTTCGCCACCGAAGTGAGTGTTGATAGAGCCTGGCAGGAATTGGAGGCAATGGGTTACGACTGGGGGGAATCTCCTCAAGCTTTCACCCATCGATTTATTTGCCAACATGCGGTGATTGCAACAAAATTCCCAAATGAAAAATTCCCAAACCGTGATAAGACCATAACGAGAAAACTGTGGTACGGCCTACCAGTCGCGTCGCGACAGAAATTAGAAGGATTCTTGGATGAAGGATATCCTCTAAAAAAATTCATCGACCGTCTAGAGCACGAACGCCAACTGCTCGAAGATAGACACACTCCGAGGGTCAACATGATACCAGCCCATAAGAAAGAAGGAAAAAGGCTAGATGAGAAAGAAACTGATAGAATACACTCCCCGAAAACCTAGACCACCAAAGACGAAGTGGAGGAGCTAAAACAACAAGTCCGAGAACTTAAGTCCCGTTTGGCCCAAGAGAAAACCGAGAGACAACCACAATTTGAAACGCCCACTCGCAAGTATTGCGCCTATTGTCAGACGAAAACACACACTCTTCAGGAATGTTGGAGAAAACCTCCATTAGGTCATTGTTTCGATTGTCGCAGATCCGGATGCTGGAGGGGAAATCGTAGTTGTCCTGGACGCGCCCAGGGAAGTAACACTCACAACCCGAGCCAAACCCAAAGCCCAAGGCAACAATCATGACTAGACGGTGACGATATTTCACCCATTATTCACGTAAATATCAACGGAAAAATAGTAGAAGCCATAGTAGACACGGGGAGTGGTTATACTTTAATTAAAGAATGTACCGCTAAACGAATCGGAGGGGAAATAGATAAACGACGGAATCCTCTTCGTCTCGTGGGAATCACAGACACCCCGTTGAAAATTCTCGGCATGATATGGGCGGAAATTGAAATCGATGACGAAGAAAAATGTAAAAAATGGTTCCCAGTTGTTCCAGATTCTTATCTCATCGGTGATGTGCTTCTTGGTTGTGACATACCCACAAAGGCCACCCTCACATGGGACGGTAAAAGTAGAGCAATGCGTTGGGATGATAACCCTCACACAGTTAATCATATGCGCTGAAAGAGAAACAAAATTGAAAGAATACACAGACATACTGTAGGACTCACAAGTCCGTCACAGGCATCCGCACAAATAAGCCTTCTCAATTAGATAAAAATAAACCCTTACCAATCCACGGTTATGCCAGTCAAGGTAAAAGAGATCCCAGGTTCTGACCTACTTATCTATCCTCAGGAAAGAGTCACTAAAAATAGTCACCCCTACTTAGTACAAGTGACATCAGAAAGCGATATTTATTTCCCTTTCACCAATAATACCAAGAAGGAAAAGGTTTTTCGCAAAGGCACTATTCTCGGTTCATACGAAAAGGTAGAAATTCCCCCATCGAAAAAAATCAACTCCACTCATGAAATACACAATGACCTACTACCGGGAAACGATAGAGTACAACCAAAAGGAACCCGAACCCAAAGGCTGAAAGAATTAATTAAGGGACAAAAATGGCAGCACCTGACGGCTGCAGAACAAAAAGAGTTACAAGAGGTAATTTTAGAAAATTACCCTCTTTTCATCCTAGACCAGAATGAATTAGGACTTATCAGCGGCCCTCCGGTTCACATTAAAGTGGCTGACCCTCAACCCAGTCGGGGACCTACGTATCGCTATCCCGAGAAAGCAAAGGAACACATTTCACATATGCTACAAGACATGGAAGACCGAAACATCATAGAACGGTCCACGGCCGCATGGTTGTCACCAATTGTCTTGGTAAATAAACCAGATGGTAGTAAAGGAATGTGTTTAGATTATCGACACATAAATAAACACCTCGTCACTGACATCTACCCACTTCCAAGACTAGAGGAATTGGTAGAACAAGCCGCGGGTCAAAAGTATTATGTTACCCTAGACATGCGCGAGGCATATTTCCAGATACAGTAAAAGCCTTATAACTCGGCATGATAGGGGCTCTGGCCCTTGCTGAGTTATTCAATGTGCCGAGTTATGCAATGTCCTCCTCTGATATGGGGGAAAATAAATAAAGAAAAAAAAAAAAAAAAAAAGTAAATACAGTACTGTAAAAGCATAAAAACTACACTTACCAATGAACGGGTAGAATGGAATGTGCTGGATTTGATATCAAACTCGGCACAAATAGCACGCATGGACGGACGCACCTGCATCCATCCTTGGCAGCACTTTCACCTTTTTCTGCAGGCTGAGGGCCTCAGGCTCTTCAATTTCATTCCCTTCCTGCTGGAGACACCCTTGCATGATGGAGCTGACATCTTGATATACAGTACTGTATGATGTAATCCCAAAACACTTAAAATAGGTGGCAAAGTAAAGCAAAGGTCAGGAACCAGTGCGTAGGCTGCGCCGTGTTTTTGTCGTCCAAGCACCGTCTTGGGTTACGAATCCCAATCCAATAACACTTGCTGAAATGTGTGTTATACTACTTTGTGATATTGTTTGCAATGTTTTGCATTGATTATTATTTTGGCTCCTACCAAGCTTGTTGTGTTTTTGAAGCAGAAACCAATCCTTTTTCAATTTCGACAAAAAACGGAATTCGTTTCCAAGACGGTGCTTTGACGACATAAACACGGCTCAGCTGACAGGCTACGCGCTGGTTCCCGACCTTTGCTTTACTTTGCCACCTATTTTACGTATTTAGGGATTACATCATACAGTACTGTATTTCAAGATGTCAGCTCCATCACGCAAGGGTGTCTCCAGCAGGAAGGGAATGCAATTGAAGAGTCTGAGCTTGCAGGAAAAAATCAAAAGGACAAAAATACGACTTTATGCGACTGACGATATGCCGAGTGTAAGCGAAGAGATGCAGTTATAACATCAATATGCCGAGATAGATTATTTTTTGCTGACTTTCTGTTTACATGTTCACACAAAAGGTTGTGAGGGCATGATATGCCGAGTGAAAACCATGAGATGCAGTTTAGGGGAGGCGGTAGCAGAGTGGTTAGCGTCACCGAGTGGCGTTCTCGAAGACCCGAGTTCGATCCCGAGTGAGACCCATAAATCCACTTGAAATCTTTCTGCATCATCGAGTGGCCTAAGAACACCCACATGCCCTGCCCATTAACTCCACCTTTGACTGTGAGTGCATGGGAGGACACAGGGGGCGGCTTGAGCCTCTAATCATAGGCGTCAGTCCAGGGCCGGATTAAGGGGGGGGCTACCGGGGCTCTTGCCCCAGGGCCCCCACCAAAAGGGCCCCCACCAAAAGGGCCCCGACCATATGTATATTAGCTTTAAGCAATAATATTAAAAACATTGGCAAGTTACAAAACCAAAACATATTTGTCTGTCTCTGTTTCATCCTTTATCTCTGAATACCAGTCTATGCATTAACAGTTCTTTGCCAAACATAGGCCTCAAAATACCCACAAAAGTGCTTAATTTTCGTGCGAATATAGGGCCCCCACAAAAGCTGAGCCCCAGGGCCCCCACAGCTCTTGATCTGGCCCTGGGCGTCACTATAACAATCCTGCCTGCGCCACCACGGGCGAGGGCCAACCATCACAGCCCTCGAGTGAGCCTCCAGGGCCTACCATCCCACCCCTGTAGCTCAATGCCTACACGCGCTATAGGCATAGGTGTGTAAAAAAAAAAAAAAATTTGCCTTTGCCATGCCGAGTTATAAGGCTTTTACTGTATAACTCGATGACGAAAGTCGTGATCTCACCACCTTCAGCGATGGTGTAACCTTATATCGGTTTCGACGTCTACCGTTCGGGCTAAACTGTTCGCCCGCTATATTTTCCAGGCGAATGGCCTCAGTATTAACTCCTCTTCTTCAGAAGGGATGGGTCAAAAACTATCTGGACGACTTAATCCTATGGGCTCCAACTTTCCCTCTTCTTTTGGAGCGCCTTACCCAACTTTTCGAACTCCTCACCACGAATGGTGTGAAACTTAACCTCAGTAAATGTACTTTTGGATTAAAAGAAGTCACCTTCCTAGGCCATCGAATCTCAGCAGAAGGAAGTAAGCCGGATCTGAAAAATGTGGTAGCAGTGTCTAAAATGAAAGCTCCCACAACGGTCAAGGAAGTCCGACGTTTCTTAGGGATGTGTGGTTTCTATAGGAAACATGTTCCGTCATTTGCGAACGTTGCTGCTCCTCTCACTAACTTAACTAGAACTCGAGTCACTTTCGCCTGGACGAATGAGTGCCAACAAGCGTTCGAACATCTCAAATCGTGTCTGATTAATGCACCTGTCCTGGTTAGGGCGCAAATAGATGAACCTTTCATCCTCACGACGGACGCGAGTAACACTCATGTCGGAGGCGTCCTAAGTCAAATTCAATCAAATGGTTCCAACTGCCCAATAGGGTATTTTTCCAAGAAATTGAATTCTTGCGAGACCCGTTACTCCGCTACCGATAAGGAAGCCTTGGCTGTAGTTCTCCCTGTAGAAATTTCCACCATTATCTCTGGGGCTCACAGTTCTCGATAGTCACGGATCACCAGCCCCTCACAAGTATATTCAAGAGAAAAACCAAATCTCCCCGGATGACCAGATGGATCCTAGAAATGTGCGAATACAACTATGTGGTTAAATACCTGAAAGGTAAGGATAACTTCGTCGCCGATCATCTGTCACGTCCCGTTGGGGTGATCGATCATCCGTCATCCCGAAGCTACTTGGTTAGGACTAAATCAACAACAATTCAAACTACGACAACGGGAAGAACCCGTGTGGCAAGAATTAGGGGAATATCTGGAGGGAGGTCGAGTTCCTACGAAACGCTTGCCAAAAGCCACCTTAGATCAATTTGCAGTAATCAATGAAATACTGTACTATGTCCGGGAGAAAACAAATGGAAGCATACACTATGGTCTCATAATTCCTCGTAGTATGACTATTCAAGCTCTCCAACATGCGCATGAATTATCAGGTCATTTAGGACAAAAGAAAACCATTAAGAAGGCCGAGGAACTATATATACTATTAGACAAATCTTAAAGTAGATGTGTGTGAATATGTCAAAAATTGTGTAACTTGCCAAAGGTTCAAAGGAAATAGCGGGTTACAACAACAATGGAAGGAATTACCTCCAGTAGATAAACCATTAGAGAGGATAGGGATAGACCTTACTGATATGGTAGCCGGAGCTCAAGGCTATCGCTATGTTATGACGGTTGTAGATCATTACAGTAGATTTGTTAGGTTTTTCCCCCTTAAGACCAAACACACTACACACATAATAAAGACCATGTGGAAATACCTGGCCGACTACGGGACACCACGCAACATCGTCCTGGACAATGGAGGAGAATTTACCAGTAAAGAGTTCCGGCAGTTCTGCACGCAACACCAGATCGCTCTCTGCTACACGACACCCTACCACCCTCAAGGCAATTCAGTGACCGAGAGGATGCACAGGACTCTTAAATTAAAAGTCTTCCAAGACTCTCTTTCACACTTCACGACACCCTACCACTGTAAAACGCGTCCGGACAAGGCCTCCGGACTAGGCGTAATAACCCACATTGGCTAGTCTTATAAATTATATTTTTCTTCATCAAATTAAGATAATTGTGTTATAGTTACTCCATTCGTATGTATAGTTGCTCCCCCAGCTAATAAGAGTCGTTCAACGCTTCGCGTCCCCGTCGATGAAGCTTCTAGTGAGTATTTGAACATTAGCTATTCCCCGTGTTTTAGCTGTCCTCAGTGCCCCATGACCAGCCTGTGAAGGCATTCTCTTTCTCTCCATCCTCAAGGTAAGATGTCACCGTTTTCATCTCCCCTTTCCCCTTTTTTTCCCCTTGTGATGAGATACCATAACCAGTGATAGTCTCCCCCCCGCCTAATAAGAGATTATCTTTCTCTCCATCCTCAAGGCAAGCATGTGGACGTTTCAAAGTGGAAACACATATTCCCACATGGTCGTATTTTTGCAAACATTATCAGTACTCCCACACTTTCCTCCTCTATATTTCCATGTCTAATTTAGATGATTATCCTGTATGTGGTTAGACTGTAGGCCTATGAATATAGTCCGTTTGAATGGTTATGCCCTTTAGTGGCCTTCCTCCCATGATAAACCATAAATATATATAAGTTTAAGGATGAGTAACCTTTCGTGTTAAGTAAATCAAATGAGTTGAAGGTAGGAAGTTTTTCTTGCTAAACCCCAGGTGACTTAGTCGATGCTGTGGAAATACTTACTCACGTTTCCAAAAGAGTTTCTGACTTACTCGGTATACTAATAGTATCCCCATAACTACCGTAATCTTTATACTTTAAATCTTGTTCAAGGGGTAGACCATAGGAATACCCGCTTGGACTGGTGGCAGCATTTCCCTTCTAAATAAAAATCATTTCATCGTTATAAGTTATAACTAGCAAATACTTCTTTCAGTGGAGAATTAATCGTAATTAACTTCATTCCAATCCACATTGCAACGACACAAAACCCTGGCACCACAACAGGAGGTGGCTGACGGCCAACCACGGAACATTGTACAGGAAAGGTGGGAACCCAGCAAGAGAGGTGTCCTTGTCGGGTACCCCACTGCCCTCCCCCTGTATCCGGTGATGGAGTACCCGCTCGTGGAGAATGCGGAAAAGCTCCTTCAACGCTGGACATGGACGACGACTACCCAACCGGCAGGTTAAGCTGACGCTGCGAGGATGTCTCCCCGCCGCCCTTGACCTTGGATGTTGGGGAATCTACACGATACGCAAGTATGTGCGAGAACCAGTCCGCTGCTTCCGATGCCAGGCCTTTGTTCACTACCAAGATCAGTGTCCACGGCACTGCGCTGTGCTGCGTGTGCAGTGGAGAGCACGCATCTGGGACTGTATCCGCCGCCTCCGGGAGGGTGGAGAGTGTCCCTTGCTGCGATGCCCCAACTGTATCGCTGGACACCATGCCTGGAACCTCCAATGCCCTGCCAGGCTTAGGAGAATCCCTGGCTCCACGGCCACACGACAGTAGACTAGACGAGGATCCGCCCCGCCCACCGCCCCTGGCCCCAGCACCAAGGAATGAGGACACCGCCGTATCCAAGACGAGGAGGTGCCCCCGACAAAGGAGAAGGACGAGGCCCGAGCGCCCCCCCCCCCCTCCCCCGCCCCAGGTGGATGTGGATGAGGTCGCCCCAGCCCCCATGGTGACGCCGGAACTGCCCCCGCTGGAACCCGCGACGACTGGTGTGGAGCTGCAGCCGTGCTGTGCTGTGGCGCAAAGCTGTGACGTCGCGACCCAGTGTGGGCCCATGGAGGAGATTCAGCCGTCGAGGAGTGACGCTGCAACCCAATCCATTCCCGCTCAGGTCGATGCGGGGTCCCAGATGAATCACCAGGTGTACACTCTTGAGGAGAAGGACCTCTGGTCTCTCCTGATAGAGTACGAACACCTGGTTAAGCAAGAAAGACAACTCAACATACCCATCGGTGTTCTCCCGCTGTTTTGACCGGAGGGCCTATTTACCATTTTCACCCATCAATCTTGGACGTCTAAACCCACAGGTGAGTTATGATCCCATCTGAAAGTAACTTATCATAGTCTGTATAGGTAAACTCATTATATAGTGGTGAAAATATGTGTAGATATGGCCAGCATAGCATCTTATAAGTTTTATAAGCCGACATGAAAACTGGTAATTGTTCATACATATTGTACCATCCAACCATTTATTACTTGCAATGAAGGTTGATTCACACTATACCAAGACGTAAACGGTCCGTGCAGGTCAGGTGCCGGTCCGCTGTAGTGTGAATACAACAATGTTTCATCATTGAATAATATTTTGTAGTTCCGGTACTGTAAGTTATGTGCTGGTCACGTTATGTATACAGTAGTGTGAATCAGCCATAATCCACCACGAAGCCTGTTCTCTGTAAACTAACCAATTGTATGTTGAAGCTATTGCACATTACAACATCTTAGACACAGTTATGGTTACTGTACATGAAAACTATCATCGCAATATAATTTAAATTATGAGAATGCAAATATAATTTATAACTATTTGAATCAAGTTTTACAATACACAAACAACAAATAATTTCATATCAATTTTTCTTTTTACAGGCCTTCGTATAAGTCCAAGAATGCAGTTGTTGGCTACTCTTCGGTAAGTTGCAACAGGTGACATGCAGCTTACAATTGCAGACACGGCGGACATGTCAAAGGCCAGTGTGTGTCGTTCTGTGCAGAGGGTAACCCGTGCCATTGCCCGCATTGCACCGAGGCACATTAAATTTCCAACCCCAACTGAAGAAATTGCTGAGATGCAGGCCTTCTCACGCATTGCAGGAATGCCTGGCTGCATTGGATGCATAGACGGGACGGGACTCTGATACCCATCAAAAGTCCTGGTGGAGACGCTGCTGAGCTCTACCGTTGCCGCAAAGACTTCTTTGCATTTAACATTATGGCTGTATGCACATCCTCCCTTCTTTTTTCAAGTTTGGTGGTCAACTGGCCAGGTAGTGCTCATGATTCCAGGGTTTTTAGAGTCACGTTTGTGCCAAGTGCTTCAAGATGGGCATTACCGAGGCTATTTGCTGGGTGATAGGCCCCTGATACAGCTTATCAAGATCAAGACTGTTTGCTCACTACACACACCAATCCAAGAACACCACCTCAACATCGTTTCAATGCAGCACACATTTCCACAAGAAACTGCATTGAACGAGCCTTTGGTGTGTTGAAGCGAAGATTTGCAGTTCTCTCCAAAGCTGTAAGGACGGGATTGGTGACATCAAAAAACATTATCACAGCCACTGTGGTTCTACATAACATTGCAGTAAGAAACCACCTACCTCTGGAGGAGGTTCCAGAGGATGTGATTGAAAACCATCCTGTAGATATCCCGGAGCCAGTCCATCATGAAGTTGCACGCAGAGAACGAAGAAGAAAGGATGAAATAACAAGAATGTTCTTTTCGTAAGAGCCCTGTGTCCTGTGACGTAACTTAATTTTCATTAATATGTTTCAATGTGTTCTTTAAAATTTGCTGTCACCTGCAAATATATTCAAGTAACTATGTGCTGATATGTGTGTGTGTGTGTTGTGTGTGTGTGTGTGTGTATTCATCTAGTCTAGTTGTGAATTACCGGAAAAGAGCTAAGCTCATACTGTCCCGTCACCAAAACTACTATTATCCAGCTCTGCTTTAAAGTCGTGAATAATCTTTGCATGTACCACCTCCTTATCCAGGTTATTCCACGGTTCAATGGATCTGTGTGGGAAACTATACTTCTTGATATCCCTCTTGCATGTGGTTCTCTTCAATTTCTTTCCTTCAACATACAAAGCCATCTCTGTCTTCCACCATATCATTAATCTAGAGTCCTAGACCATGAACAGCACTGGTGTTAGCACTAATCCTTGAGGAACGCCACTTACTACTCTGCACCACTTTGATTGTTGATCCTTTATGACTTCTCATCTCCCTATCGTTCAAGTAATTTTTTATCCATTTCAGCAAACCACTTTTCTCACCTACTTTGTGTTCAATTTTCCATAATAGTCTCTTGTGCGGCACCTTCTCAAAAGCTTTTTTCAAGTCCAGGAAAACACAATTGACCCATCAATCACTCTTGACTAGAAATTTAGTAGGTTTGTAATGCAAGACCTGCCTTTTCTGTGTGTGTGTGTGTGTGTGTGTGTGTGTGTGTGTGTGTGTGTGTGTGTGTGTGTGTGTGTGTGTGTGTGTGTGTGTGTGTGTGTGTGTGTGTGTGTGTGTGTGTGTGTGTGTGTGTGTGTGTGTGTGTGTGTGTGTGTGTGTGTGTGTGTGGGGTGTGTGTGTGTGTGTGTGTGTGTGTGTGTGTGTGTGTGTGTGTGTGTGTGTGTGTGTGTGTGGTGTGTGTGTGTGTGGTGTGTGTGTATTTCTAGTTGTATTTTCGGGCAGAGCACGTCGTATGGCCCGTCTCCATATAATTTTGTATCATTCATCCTTGTGGTTTAGTGGGTTTTGCCAGCCACCACTCGGGAGGGGTCACAACCGCTGACACACGGTTTCATGCTGGGTGGACAGGGGTCGGGTTTTAGGAAACTGCCCTATGTTCCGCTCGCCCGGGGTCGAACGGACTTTAGTTGTGATCGATGTGCTAACCACTCACTGGTGTGTGTGTGTCATGTAGTTGTGTGTTGTCACCAAAAATTGCCATCACTCAACATGATTATTTTTACTTATACAGGGTTAGTTATGCATAACAGATACTAAACGTAGTTGGGGTAAAACTACCCGCTTACAATCCTCATGCTTACGTCATTTAAAACATTATTTTTTCCTTCGCCACCAACCCACTGGTAAAATGAATAAGCCTAATATGTTTAACCTTGTTTTGTTTGTTGAACTCATGTCTCCTGTACTATGGGAATGTTAAAAAGAATACGATTTGGTCACCTTAGCGGAATGAAGATATTGTGACTGAATTACATTATGTAAGTACATTCAGATCCTAAGACGAGAAAGCCTAAGGAGTTACATGATGATAGGTGCTGATTAGAGGGGAGGCTTGAACAAGCAAGATGATTTGGGAGGAGAGGGGGAGGCTCTTTTTGCTGGCATCCCCAGAACAAGAAAAATAAGGAGTACAAGAGGCTGGAAGAACAGCCTCCACGGTACACGTGTAGTTAGTGACTTTATACCTACATCCCCTTTCTCACCATCCATGAAATTATCTAGCCTCCTTAAAGCTCCATATTGACTCCGCACTAACTACTTGACGACCGAGTCCATTCCAATAATTTACCACCGTATTTGTGAACCAGTTTTTTCCTATTTCCTTTTTAAATCTACGCTTTTCCAGTTTGAATCCATTACTTCTTTTTGTACCCTGGTTCCCAGCCGTAAGAATTTTTCATTATTAAAGGAACGTCAAGGGATGTTCCCAGAGGGAATAAGGCGTCAACAGAGCTATCACTGGTATATTCAGAACCACAAGGGCAAGGGGGTCAAGGGCCTGCTCTTCAACTACATTGTCTGCCACATTTTTGGGGAGCAGCTTCTGGGCAGAGGAGAAATAATTCGCCATGGCAGTATATGCCTCTAACTTTTTTTGCGTCAGCTTCGACAACTTCGCTTGGTCTTGGAGTTGTCTTCTTGTTAACTTTACTTTGAGTCGAGAAGCTTCAAGTTCACTCTCCTCCACCATCAACCTTGTCTCCTGTATCCTCTGCCTACTACGGTGGAGATGGTCGCCCCTCTGTTAGTACCTCAAGGCACTGAGGCACAGTAGGTCTCTTTTTGGCAAACCGTGCACTATTTCTACGGCATGATGGTGGAGGAGGAGTAATAGATGATGAAGGGAAAGCTGAGGAGTGAGAGGTAGGAGGAGGAGAAGGGGAACCCGAGAAAGGAGGATCAATGGAAGTAGAGTTCAAGGGAGAAGGAGAAGAGACACGCGTAGGATCATGGGTTGGTAAGGACAGTGAGGCAGTCACAGACTGAGACAAGAGGGCGGGAGGAAAGAGAGGTGAACGAGGGTACAAAAATAGGAGAAGGTGATGGAAGGGTAAAGGTGACAGTTGAGGTAGGTGGCACAAAGGTGTTTGAGGCAGATGTTACCTGAGTGGAGGTGGTGGCTACAGGTAAAAAATGGCTGGTAGAGGCAGGATGAAAGATGCTAGTGACAGGGCCTAATGTTGAAGACTGGGGTGCAGCTACAGCAGCAGACTCTGCAGATAACAATAATATATTTCAATCATTTTTTTGCATTTTTTCATTACTTGAATTATGCTGATATCCATTTGTTTTGTCTATATATACTTAAATTAAAAATAGAAGAGTTGAAGAGTCATGCTTAAGTCATGTCACTCACCCTGGTCATCCAAATATTCCATGCCAAATTCTTCTTTCATGTCACTCATGGCCAAATCTTTGATCATGAGGGACCTGATGAGTTCCTCCTCCTGTGAGAACTTGGGTGGCGTTATGGGTCGTCCACCTCCAGTCCCCCTCCTCTGCTTGTACTCATGCTCCTTTTTTTTAACTCTAAAAAGGAACACATATTTATTCCACAGTTTAGGGAAATAATTCCTTGCCACCTATTATCCATCGCTCTGCATGTTTCCTACAAACTCCCTCTAAGAACTCCCAAAATCGATGCTTCTTCTTTCACACTGTGACTCCCTACCTCCATGTAATAACTAATGTTTGAATATACACACAAACCTCGATTTCCCGGATATCGGATTTGCCGGACAAAATCCGAGGTCCGGGGATATGTCAGTCTCAGGCAATTTTTTTTTTTTTTTTTTTTTTTTTTTTTTTTTTCGTTGAAATGCCTGGTCCTGTTCGTAAATTGACCAAGTTGTCCGGCGGTCTGAGCGTCTCCTGTCACCCCTGGTCAAGTGTCCGCGCCTCCCGCCAGGTGGCAGCATGCTCAGTGGTCGTATTGTTTACATTTGGGCACATAACATTCACGGTTCACCTGCACAGCCTCCGTCAGTCACCTGACTCCCACTGCCCCTGGTGCAAGAACATTTCTGAGACTATTGAACACTTTCTGCTGCCTCCCGCCAGGTGGCAGCATGCTCAGCGGTCGTATTGTTTACATTTGGGCACACGACTCACGGTTCATCTGCACAGCCTCCGTTAGTCCCCTGACCCCCACTGCCCCTGGTGCAGGAACGTCTCTTGAGACTATTGAACACGTTCTGTTGCCTCCCGCCAGGTGGCTGCATGCTCAGCGGACGTAAAAGTCCGCGGCGGGGTAGTTGATATTGTCGGTTGCCGGACAGTAAATACTAGAGTAGGATAAACGTCCGGGGGTGGGTAATAGCATCGGACTATATATTATTATTATTATTTTATTATTATTATTATTATTATTATTATTATTATTATTATTATTATTATTATTTTTATTATTTATTATGTATTATTTATATTATTATTATTATTATTATTATTATTATTATTATTGATTATTATTATATTATTATTATATTATTATTATTATATTATTATTATTATTATTATTATATTATTATTAATTATTATTATTATATTATTATATTATTATTATTATTATTATTATTATTAGTATTATATTATTATTATGAATTTTATTATTATTATTAGTTTGTATTATTATTTTATTATTATATATTATTAGTTATTATTTTTATATATTATTATATTATATTATTATTAATATTTATATATTATGATATTATTATTATTATTATTATTATATTATTATTATTATTATTATTATTATTATTATTATTATTATATTATATTATTATTATTATATTATTATTATTATTATTATTATTATTATTATTATTTTATTTTTTTTTTTTTTTTATACTTGCGATTCCCGGACTTTTGCGGTTCCCGGACCAGTGCTCCCCCCTATTAGTCCGGGAAATCGAGGTTTGTGTGTATTGAACTAGGATTATGCAGTATGTGAAAGTTAGAAATACTTACTTTCTTTTAAAATGCTCCCAGCTCCTCTTCAATTGCTTGAGATTTCTAGGAGTTTGGCCTGGATTTCCAACATTGAAAATGTTAGTTATTTCCTGCCAGGCTTTGTTCTTCCTGGCAGGCAAATACGAGTCTGTTGACTTGGATGTTAAAACATCCTCCCTCACCTTGATTTACAGCACCAATTGGTGCAATTGCTCACTTGAGAGGGGGACAGCCTGAAAAAGAAGACATAAACGGTTTTCAATGGCATTACATATAATATATTTTACATTAAGTTATTTAATTTATGTTTGTGCAGTGGTATAGCTAGGTATCTATCAATGAGGGGGCACAGCTGAGTATTGGGGGGGGGGGCACTAGGTAAGTGGAGCTCAGGGGCATTCTGATGTCACATAGAAGAGTATAAGGACCTACTCTACGATTAAAGTCTGTGGTGGGTATTAGAGCATTATACAGAATACGGCAGTCATGGCCAGTAGGGGGTAGGTTAGCGAATTTTGTTTTCTTCTCCCAAACAGGTTAAGTTACGTTAGGTTTCGGTTTAGTTAGGTAAGATTTCGTGATCCATTTATGGGGGTAACTTTGTGTGGGATGTGTCACAATGAAGGTATTTTCATGAAAATCCTGGTGTTCGTTTCGGAGCTACAGCCAAGCGTAGAGGGCCGCCTACCAGTGCAAACCCGTTTTGGAAAAATAAATTCGCCACCGGGTTCTCATGGAGGGAGGGCACGTGCCCTCCCGTAGCTACGCCGCTGTGTTTGTGTCCTAGAAACTACACGCTAGTCATACAATTGATGGTTTATTTCGGCTGTGTATATTCCCTCCCTCAATCATTGGGTCTTTTTAGTTACCATTATAGGGGGCTTGGTTATTACCAAGTTAGGAGGCTATGATGCGGGGTTAAGTTTAGTGTATAAATGTACTTCACTCTATATGTTTTGAGAGAGGGTCCCTTCATTTGTGCCTGCATAATATAGTAGACTGCAATTCGCGGGATGCCATAAACCAAAACATTACCCAAAAAATAGAATACTACATTTCGTCATCAATCTGAACATTTGTACGTACACATCCCTTTTTTGCTTTAACTAAAAAAAATTACTTTCCATGCATTCGACCCCCAGTGGCGTAGCTACGGCCCCCCACTGGCCATGGCTGCCATATTCGTATACCCACTACTGATCTGATCTAAGAATATGCCCTAATCCCTTCCAGTGGCATAAGAATGCCACTGACTCCGCTTTTCCCAGTGCCCCCCCATACTTTTAGCTATGCCCCCACAGGTGCCCTCCCCTAGATAGATATACTAAGCTACGCCCCCTGCTTCAACAATGAATGCTTAAAAATCCTCTTAAATTACACAGATTCGAAATTGGTATATGTGAAGTTTAAACCAAAAATACGATCGGTGGTTTTAAAAAAATCCTACGTTTCTTTCATTATAAAAAGTACCACAAAGACAGCCGTCGGAAAATTAAAAAAAACATAAGGGGGGGTTTGGCGGGGGGACGAAACCCCCCCCGCGAGGTTAGCTATGAAAACAATGCCCAGACTAGGTTACTTTACTTAATTAGCAGGGGGGTCTGGGGGGCGGCGAAAGCCCCCTAGCGAGGTTAGTTTTACGAAAATAACGCCCAGGCTGGGTTATTTTAACTAGCGGGGGGTATGGGGTGGGAAAAACCCCCCTTGCGAGGTTTGTTAAGAAAACAATGCCTAGTTGGGTTAGTTAACTAGCGGGGGGGGTCGGGGGGGGAACGAAACCGGCCGGCCGGCCGGTCCCCTTTGCGAGGTCATGTTAAGAAAAAATGCCAAGGCTCAGTGGTTAACTACGGGGGGGGTCTGGGGGGTACGAAGCCCCCCTTGCGGGTTATGTTAAGAAAACAAGCCTGGGTTTAAAGTTAGTTAACTAGGGGGGGGGGTCTGGGGGGGAACAAAAACCCCCTTGCGAGGTTGTTAAGAAAAAATGCCCAGATTAGGTTAGTTAACTAGGGGGGGGAACGAAACCCCCCTACCCGAGGTTAGGTTACGAAAAAAATGCCCCAAGTTTATTTTATTTAACTTGTGGGGGGGTCTGGAGGGGCGCACCCCCCCCCCCCCCGTTATGATAGGAGAGTATTGGTCCCAATAAGGAGTATTGGTTAACTGCATATTTACTCAAAATTTAAAAAACTTGGTGAGACTATGCGATATTTACCTTATAAGAAGTCAATTTCTTTGAGTTTTGGGGAGTCCGGAAAACCCTCCTTGGCGCCAAAAATTTCAATGTTTTTTTATTGCATTGGTCTTGGTCTTAGGGTGGGTAACCCCTCCGGCATACCAACCTCGCCATGGCTCCCGACGTCGGGGCCTCATCCCGATAGGAACAAAATCAGCAGTTCATGAAACTGGGTCAAAGAAGTATCACGACAGTCGGGCGCCCCACTCACTATCGTGTACTGGGTGGAAAATGACCACTTCTTGCAACTGGGCCTAAGTCTCCAGCCTCCCCTCTTGTCATTCACGGACCTGATCACGCGCGACCACATCGGATCACACGACTTGCAGTATTGATGATAACCTACAGCCCATTTCAACCCACTATCCACCGATAAGTATCCTAGTTAGTAATTGGGCTGGGATGATGTGTCGGAGATAACATGGGTTTGTTTGTTAGGAAAGAGAACCCTCAGTTTAAATAGTTGAGATATAAATCCCAAAAATTGGGTCCCCCCGATAAGGAATTTGATTTTTCATGTGATTCAAAGTGGTCGTTAATTGTGGGATTTATGACCTACCGCAATCGCTTTTTTTGGGGCTGGAGGCGGTGGTTTTCGGGGCGTCGGGAATGACCGCGTTAACTACCAATGCCAGGTAGTGATAAAAAGGGGTTGCGTAGACTAGTTGTTGTAGTAGTTAGTGGTGGTTGAAATTATATACGCTTTGCTACGCGTCCTTGTCGGGCCGACGGCTCTACCCATTTATATATTTAATTATCAACAAAAACTATAAATTATACAGTACGAAATTTTTCCTTTAATATTTTTATTTGACCGAGTTAAAAAATTAAAATCTGGGGGGGAAGGGACTAAAACTTTGTGCAAAATTTATTTGGGCTTACACGAGTATATAATACGTAGGCGCGCTGGGACAACCCTAAGACAAATATTTTAAACGCAGGTCTGCTAATCTAAAAACTAAAGGGGAAAAAATATGAGACGGCTTACTGCATATATGAAGTTAATTAAGAAAAAGGGGGATAAGAAATTATTCAGAAATGTGTTATCATCTAAACCAATGTCAAAGATATCTCGATAAAGAAATTAAATATGAGGATTACTGGAGGTGTCAATTCCACACAGCTTAGTTCTTTAACCCAAAATTTGAAAGGATTAACCCAAAACCCCCCACAGGGAGATCACGATTATTACCCTGAAGCTATATCAGCCCCCCTCATTTAAAACCTTCGTTAGCGGTATTTTACCTGCGCCTGTTGCATATCAAACAGCCGTAATTCGTTCAAACTTCTCACCTACAGAAAAAACCCACTTAGACCTACTCAAATAATAGATAAAATCCCTACATCTGGGCTACTTCTAGTAAAGTACGAATAAAATTGTGTCTTATTGGGGGGGGAACATAGCCCCTCCACTTGGGGGTGTCCCAAAATGCGGGTTTTGAAATTTTGCCGTCGTGTTTTCCAGTTCTCTCATAGTAAAACAGTATTGCGTGAAATTTGGGCGAATTGGAAATATTTAGGGCCCCCAAAAAGTGAACTTTTGGTGACGTGACTATTTCAGGATTTTTCAAAATTTCCACTTTTTTTTCCCCCTCAGGTTTCAACATGGAAACAAGAGCCGCAATAATTTTTGGCTGATCGACAAGGCCCAAATCATGAAATCCCCGGGACCCCGGCTACCATCGGGGACGGGTCCTCCCCCGCTATTTCCCACCACCCCCGGGGAGAGGGGGAGACGGCGAGCGGGGGGCGGGAAGGCGGTGGTGGAGGGTTTTCTCCCCTTTGGGTCGCGCCCGGGATTCCGAAAATACAGTAATCACCCGGACAAAGTGCAAAGCGGTAAAGGCTACAATGACCTCAAGAAGACAAGAACAAAACAGGCCGAAACATCGTATGGATGAGGGATTTTAAAGGAGACCTCCAAGAAATCTTGCCCCTCGCACCCCCTCCTCTCTCCAACGGGCAGACGTGAAGGACGAGGAAAAGGAGTTCCTACGGGAAAAGAAACAGAGGGGAATCATCCATGGCGGGAATTTGCCCTCATGACGCGAAGAAGGTGGAAAAAGCAGGTCGGCGCGGAACTCAAATCAAGCGGCCCCGGGGAACGGGAAGACGCGACTTTCCCAGCTGACTAAAAGGGGCGGAAACCCCCAAGCCAAAGCAGTAGCAGCAGAGCATTTTGTGTCGACGACGTCCCCCGGGCTCGGGGACCCGAAGCCAGAGGAAAAAACTCAAACATCCCCATCGTCCCCGTGAAGGATCTAACTCATTTCAACTTGGGATCGGAAAAGTTGGGTGCGGCAAGCAACGTCAACGTTCGCAGCTACCGCTAAAGTTCTTGGAATGGACTTGGGAGTATGCGGTCTCAAAGAGCAGGGTTCATCGAGCACAATTGCGGGGGAGAGCAAGCCCCCGGAAGATCGGGAACTGCGGAACCAGGAGAACCTGAAATTGGTCCTGCTTTGGGGATGGAAAACCCCTCCCGTCCCTCTCTGCGATAGGGAGGACGCATCCCGTCCTCCTCACGGGGGAAAGATGCGCGGGTTTCCCTTGGGGTCCCGGCAAGCTCGATTCGACGGGCAGAAACGGGGCGGGGCAGTGGTCTTGAAGGAGGGGACGAAGCGGGCGTCAGGGACGATCATCGCCTTTGTTTCGACACCACGGCTTCGAACACGGCAGGGTGAAGGTCTTGATGCGGATTGAACAAGAACTCGACGAACTTGCTTTGGTTGGCCTGCCCCATCATGTCCCGAGGTGACCCAAAGGTGTCTTCGAACCCACCCTCGGCTCTTCCTTGGCCTGACTTGGAATCTTCAACGACTCCGGATCGATGGCCTTCGGGGATTCCTCGCAGAGAGAGACGGGGAAACATCAGAGGCCTCGTAAGTTTTCACCCCCAAATGACATGCCAGCAAGCGAAGGAACGCTTGACCTTCCTAAAGGAGGCTTGTGTCGAAGAACCATCCCAGGGGGCTAGAAGAATTTTTCTCCGTCTCTCCCACTGTTCCTGGGTGGTGAAGGTCCACCCAAAACCTTTCCGGCCCGCCCGGAAAGCTCCCATCAAGCCCGCGGGGAAATCCCAAGGCCCACTACGGCCTCAAGCTTCAATGCGAAATCCCAGCTGTCCTGACTGGCGAAGAAGGCCGGTGGAACGAGGGGGCCCCTTTCTTTGCCTGGTGTACTGAAAGCAATGGCATAGGCACCGATCTTGTAAAAGCTCCTTTTGAACGACGTGCTTTTCCTGAGATCCTCAAACAACCCGAAAAACCTTTGCCAAGGCACAGAACAACCCCTGGCGCCACCTTTGGGAACGTTTTTTCCCAGGAAAAAAGCGGGACTGGCTTTCTTCGACTCAAGGTTGTGTGGAGGGGAAGAAACAATGGCAAGGCATTGGACAAGCCCGCCTCAAAAAAGGAACCAAAACGATTGGAGGGAAAAAGATGAACGAGTCTTCCTCCCCCTCGCCCTTTATCACTTCGAAAACCGGCCCTTTTTTTCAGAAACTCGCGGGACGAGGGGTTTTCCTGGCAAAGGGCCCGGGATTGGGGGAGGAGGACGATCGATTCAAACCTCGGAAACGGGCACTTAGCCTCCGAGGGGTCAACGATGCCCAGGGGGGATCGCCCCATCCCCCGCTACCCGGGGTCCAGAAGTCGGCCGACGGGGAAAAGTATCTCCTCCAGTTAGTCCACCCCCCCCGGAAACTTTTTTGGGGGGGGAAAAGAAGGGGGCCTTCAAAAAAAAGGCTTTCTGAAGGAAACATGAAAACGTCTGTTTTTGGTTTTTTCCTTTTAAGTTTCTTTCTAAAATGTGGGATGTTTTGATTTTTTTTTGTTTTTTTAAGGTTATTAGAAATTGTTCATTTTCGCGACCCTTAATATTTTTAGAATTTCATCTAATTTTACAGGGAAATCTTCTTATTTGTGAACAGAATAAAAACACGGCAGTGAAAAAAACGTTTTTATTTTTTCCCTCTATGATCTTGGGAAACCCCACTCCACATGTAATATCATTTAGATTGTTACACGGTTGAAAGGTTTAAAGTCCTTTGGGATTTGCCCAACCTGTCTCCCTGGTAAACACTTCAAATCATGCCCATAAATTAAAAACTTGTAGGAAAAGAACAATTGTTCTAACACGCCTTTGTCCTAATAGCCCGGCCGCTAAGGACCAATTTCAAAAGGGGGGGACGCCGGAAAAACACCAAATTTTGTTCAGGCATTCTACGGGTCCTGCTATGTTTTGAGAGGGGAGAAAACGATCCAATTTCTCCGAACCTCTATGAAACCCTTTTGTGATAACCCGGGTAATTTTCACTTTGAAAATCTTGAGAATCAAATTCGCCTTTAAAGGCAAAAAAAAATAAAGGGGACGTGGCCCCCCTTTTCCCCTCCCCTACTATCCACGCACCGTGATGGGGGAATGGACACCTTCTTCAAGCATGGAATCCCCATACCCTCCTTCTTTGGGTGAAAGGGAAACTGCACAAGGAAAAAGTCCGATCTCCCCAACATTCGGCCGAACCAAGAAACCCTCGGCTCATTTGATGTTAGAGTGTCGATGGGCTGCTGTGGTCCCTCCTCCCAGTGACTGGCATCCCCACATTTTGGGCGATTTGCAAGTGGAGGTTTGTTCCCCACTCATGAGGGAACGGAAACCTTATGAGAGTGTTGGGATGGGACAGGGACCCGGACAACCGTATCAAAGAATCAACCCGAGAGAAACGGGGGAAAGGTGTACGAAAGGAAAAGGGGGAGGCCAGACCAAGGTCCCCGGAATTTGGCCCCATTTCCGCGTGACCCCCAAACGGTAGAACTCTTCCAGTTCCTACAGAGAAGATTTTATCCACTATTCCCAACGGAAAAACAGGTCTTTGCAAATCTGAGCCCTTAGTCTGCATGGCACTGACACTCGATCCCCCCATGTGACCCCGAGAGGCAGACCAAGAATTGTGGCCATCTACAAGATGCCTAGAGAGTGGGTGCCCACATGCTTGGGGACCACCCTGGTACTGACGTTCTTGTTTACCCCGGGAAGTATCACTTTTTAGCCAGAAGTATCCATCGGTGAAATCTGGGTCGCCTTTGGGAGTGGCAAGAAATTCTTTTCCCACCATCAAGCCATCGATAATCTGGGCAAAGAGAAGTCCCCAGCGCTACCATGTTCCACAGCTTCACAGGGTGTGATACACTTTTTCTTTTTTTGGAAAGGGGAAAAAATCGGGTTTTGGGGATTGGGGGGCCTATACCCAAGTCAAAGATCCTTCAACCTTTATCGTGAACACCACATGCACAAATCACCTGGATTGCCGGAGTTCCAGATGTGGACTTTTTAAGTCGTTATATTTCAAGACCAGCCTCTGGTGTCGGGGGAAAGAAAAGAAAGAACTGTTCTGCCAGAAAAACAGAAAGATGGAGAACATTCCCCAAACCAAAAAGGCCCTGCTGCAGCACCCAAGCGTGCATGTACCAGGGTGGCATCTGGACAAAACCCGTCACCCGGCCCAAAAACAGACACCAAAGCTGAAAGGGTGCGGTGGACCTGGAGCAGAAACAAAATCCTTGGGTTTCCTGTCTGGAGCTCGCAGCCTGCGGGGCAAAGCTGTAGTGAATTGTGAAGTGTGCCTCAAAAATGCTGCAGGTTGTGGCGGGAGAGTTCATGCAAGAAAGCCGCTGGAAAAGCACCGAAATGGGGCAGCTGCAAATGTGAGAATAACACTAATTCCCAATATGATCATACCTGCATTTTGTACTGGTGCTTACAAAGAATGGCATTCCGCAGCTGTACAGGGAAAAACTGATTTTTGTTTGACTTAAAAAATATTTTTTTTCATAATGCACCGTCAGTAGATTAAAAACGCTTTTTTAATGCAAGGATATGTTTTTAATTTGTGTTCTGCTAATAAACAATGGCATTTCGGATGTCGCAGGGGGGTTTAAAATGAATAAATATTGAATTTTTTGTTTTTTTGAACCCCTATTGGAAAATTTTGTTCGGGTTTTTTAAAAAATAAAAATAAGATAACTTTCATCCCAAAAAACATTATCCTTATGACTATTCTTTTAAAAAAAACCCCTTTTCCCTAAATTTCCCATCGGAAATGTCAAAATAAAAAAGAAACTTCCTTATCCATCTAGTGATTGGATCATTTTTCTCCCCCCTTTAAAATCATAAACTAGGGGCCCGTAGAGGCCTGAAAATTTTTTTTGGGCTTTTTTCCGCATGTCCCCCTCATTTCACTAAGTGCGGGCTATAAAAAGTGATAAACCACCCACAGATTAAAAAGGCGTCACTAAAAGATAGTTCAGCAAATGTTCCAATGCCCGGGTTTAAGGTGGATATTGGTAATGCGTCTGTAAAGGCAAGTTTGACGAGGTGCACAAGACCCTTTATAAGCAGAGATGTTTAATTTTTACAAATACCCTAAATTATAAAGTGAACATACCTATCGGTTTTTTCGCCAATAATGAGGCCAAACCTTGACATAGTTTAACCCCTTTCCCCAATTTCGAAGATATAAAAATAGGTAGCGCTGTAGTAGTAAAAATATTGGTATTAGTTTAACTTTAAAGGGCTAAAGGGAAACAAAAAAAAAACCAAAAGGCCTTTTAAACTGGGGGAAGGGATTTTTTTTTAAGGGGAGGGTTATCCCCAAAAAAACATAAACCCCTGCGAGGTTAGGTTACGAAAAAATCCGAAGTTTTAGTTATTTAACTTGTAGGGGGGTCCTGGGAGGGGCCGCAGCCCCCCCCCCCGTTAGGCTAGGAGAGTATTGGTCATAAGGATTATTGTTTAAAACCTGCATATTTACATCAAAATTTAAAAAACTTGTGAGACATATGCAGATAATTTACCTATAAGGAAGTCATTTCTTGATGTGGGGAGTCCCTGGAAACGGGTCCTTGGCGCCAAATTGCAATGTTTTTTTATTGCATCTGGTCTTGGTCCTTAGGGTGGTTAACCCCTCCGGCATACCAACCTCGCCATGGCTCCCGACGTCGGGTCCTCAATCCCCGATAGGAACAAAATCAGCAGTTTCATGAAACTGATCAATGAAGTATCACGACAGTCGGCGCCCCACTCACTACACTATCGTGTACTGGGTGGAAATGACCACTTCTTGCAAATGTGCCTAAGTCCTCCAGCCCTCCGCCTCTTGTGTCATTCACGGACTCTGATCACGCGCGGGACCACATCGGATCACACTACTTGCAGTATTGATGATACCTACAGCCCATTTCAACCCCCTATCCACCGATAAGTATCCTAGTTAGTTACTTGGCTGGGATGTGTGTCGGGAGATAGACATGGGTTTGATTGTTCGGTTAAGAAGAAACCCTCCAGATTAAATATGTATGCGAATATCACCACAATTGGTGCCACCGAGTAGAGGAATATTGTATGTTCATTGTTGATTCAAGTGGTCGTTCATGTGAGGTGTTATGAGCCTACCGCAATCGCTTGGTTATGGGCTGAGGCGTGGTTTTTCGCGGCGTCGGATGACCAGCTGTATCACTACACATAATGCCAGTAGTAGATTTAACAGAGGTTTCGTAGTACTAGTTAGTTGTAGTAGTTGGTGGTGGTTGAAAGTTAAATACGCTTTGGCTACTCGTCCTTGTCAGGCCGAGCAGGCTCTCCACCATTTATAATATAATTATTATCAACATAGCACAACTAGATAATTATACCGTAACGTAATCTCCCATTTAATATTTTTTGACTGACCGAGTTAATCAATTAAAATCATGGCGGAAGGTACAAAACATTAGCTGCGTAAATTTAGTTTGGCTTACACGAGTATATAATACGGTGAGGCAGCAGCTGGGACTAACCCTATAGACTATAATATTTAACCGCAGGTCTGCTAATGCTAAAACTAAATGGGAAAAATATGAGACGGCTTACCTGCCATATATGAGGTTTAAATTAAGACAAACTGGGGGATAAAGCAATTTTCAGAATGTGTTATCAATCATGAACACGAATGTCAAAGTATCTCGATAAAGTAATTGAATATGAGGATTACTGAGTTGTGCGCATTTCCATCGACAGCTAATAGCTTCTTTACGCCAAAGTTTGCAAGGTAGTAAGCCAGACCCCCCACAGGGAGAATCAACGATTATTACGCCTGAAGCTATATCAGTCACCCTTCAGTTTAAAGATCCTTCGTTAGTCGGGTAGTTATCCTGCGCTGTTACGCATATCAAACAGCCTGTAATTACGGGGGGTTCAAACTTCTCAGCCTACCAGTACACCACTTAGACCTACTCAATAATAGATACAATCCCTACATCTGGGGCTACTTCTATGAAGTACGAATAATATTGTGTCTGATGTGAGGGGGAACATAGACCCCCTCCACAGAGGGTGTCCCACAATGCGGTTTTGAAATGTTGCACGCTCGTGTTATTCCCAGTTCTCTTCATAGTAAAACAGTATTGCGTTGAAATTTTGGGCGAATAGTGAATATTTGGGTCCCGACAAAGTGAACATTTAGGTGACGTGACAGTTTCAGGATTTTTCTAAATTTCCACCTTTTTTTTCTCCCTCAGGTTATCAACATGGCAACAGAGCCGCTAGTAATTCTTTGGCTGATCGCAAGGCTCCAATCGGATGAAATCACCGGAGCCCGGCTACCATCGCAGGAGTCAGGTCCCTCTCCTCCGCTACTACCACCCCACCGGGAGTATGGGGGGAAGACGGCTGAAGCGTGAGCCGGAAGCGTGGTGAGGAGATCTCCCCCTTCTGGTCGCGCGCCGGGATTCCGACAACTACAGTAATACACGCCGGCACGAAGCCTGTCAAAGCTGGTAAAGGGCGTAACTGACTCAAGAAGAACAAGGAACACGACAGGCGCAACATCGTATGGATGAGGAGATTTTCCAAAGGAGACCTCCAAGAATCTTCGACCACTCGCACTCCTCCCTCTCCAACGGGCAAGACGTGAATGACAGGACAAGGAGTTCCCTCCGAGTCAGAGAGAAGACGAGGGGAATCATCCATGGCTGGAATTGACCTCATGACAGCGAAGAAGTGGAGAAGCAGGTCGAAGCGCGGAACTCGACTCAAGCGGCTCCGTGAACGGGAAGACAGGAGCCGACATTGCCATGCTGATTGAAAGGGCGTAAATCCCAAGCCAAAGCAGTAGCAAGCAGCAGCAGTCTTGTGTCGACGACGTCATCCACCGGCTCGTGGATCCGAAGCCAGAGGAAAAACTCAAACAGTCGCCATCGTCTCCGTGAAGGATCTTAACCTCATTTTCGAACTTGGATCGGATAAGTTGTCGTGCGGCGAAGCGTCAACGTTCGCAGCTACCGCTTCAAAGTTCTGGAATGGACATTGGAGTATAGCGGTCTCGAATAGCACGGTTTCATCGAGCACGAATTGCGGGTGAAGAGCCAACAACGCCGAGAAGATCGTGGAACTGCGGACCAGGAGATACTGAAGAATTGGTCCCTGCAATGGGATGGAAAACTCCTCCCGTCCCTCTCTGGCGATACGGGAGGACCGCATCGCCGTCCTCCTCCAGGGAGATACGCAGAGTTTCCTTGGGGTCCGGCAAGCTCGTATTCGAACTGTGGGCAGAAACTGGCTGCAGTGTCTTGAAGGAGGGTGGACGAAGCGGGCGTCAGGGACAAGATCATCGCCTTCATAGTTTCGACACCACGTCTTCGAACACTGGCATGGTGCAGAGGTGCTTCATGCGATTGAAACAAGGAACTCGGACGAGCTTGCCTTTGGTTGGCCTGCTGCCGCCCATCATGTACCACGAGGTGATCCTCAATGATGTCTTCGAAGCCAGCCCCTCGGCTCTTCCTCTGGGTCCCTGACATTGGAATCTTCAAACGACTCCGTGATCGATGGTCCTTCGGTGGATTCCCCTCGCAGAGGAGACGGTTGAAACATCCGCGGACTCGTAGAAAAGGGGGGTTCTTCACCACCAATGACACTGCCAGCAAGCTGAAGGGAAGACCATTGACCTTCCTGAAGGAGGCTCTGATGTCGAAGAACCATCCAGGGAGCACTATGAAGAACTTCTCCCGTCTCTCCTTTACCTGTTCCTCGGTGGTGAAGGTCCAGCCAAACCATTCGGCCGTCCTGGAGCTCTCCATCAAGCACGCTGGATGGCCAAGGCCATCTACGGCCTCAAGCTTTCAGATGCTGAAATCCCAGCTGTCGCTGACTGGTCGAGTAGAATGCCGGAGTGGAACGAGTGCCGCCTCTTCGTTGCTCTGTGTGTCTGCAAGCAATGTCATGAGGCACCGATCTCTGTGAAAGCTCCGTTGAACGACGTGCTTCTTTTTCCTCGAGATCCTCAAACATACCTGAACCAACCGTTGCCAAGGCAGCAGAACAAGCACCTGCGACGCCCCTGTGGAACGTTTTCCGAGGAAAACGCGGACTTGGCTTTCTTCGACTCAAGGACTTTGATGTGGAGGAGAAGAACAGATGGTCAGGCATTGGACAAGCCCTCCCCGCCTCAAAGAGAACTCAAGCGATTGGAGGGAAAAAAAGATGACGATGTCCTTCCTCCCTCTCGTCCTTCATCACTTCGAAGACACGGTCCCTCTTTCAGAAACTCGACGCGGACGAGGGCTTCCGGGCAAAGGACCCGGCCATTGGGGGAGGAGGACGACGATTCACGGACGTCTCGGAAACGGGCACTTAGCCTCCGAGTGGTCCAACGATGCCGCGGAGCGGGGCATCGCCCCCTAGTCCAGCGCTTACCTGGTGTTCCACCAAGTCGGCCGCACAGGAAAAGTATCTCCTCCAGTTTAGTCCACCACCATCGGAAACTTGTGGGGCGGGAAAGTAATGGAGGACCTTCAAAGAAGGCCTTTCTGAATGAAACAATGAAACTGTCTGTTTTGGTTTCCTTATAGTTTCTTTTCCTTTCTAAAAATGTGGGATGTTTTTGAGTTTTTTTTTCTTTGTTTTTGAAGGTTATTAGAAAATTGTTCAGTTTGTCGCGAAACCCTTAATATTCCAGAATTTCTCTAATTTCACAGGAACTCTTCTTATGTATGTGAAACGAAGTAAAACACGAGCAAGTGAAAAAAAACATGTTTCATTTTTTCCCTCTATGATCTTGGGACACCCTAAACTCCACATGTAATATTCTATTCATATTGTTCCACGAGGTTGAAAGGTTAATTCCTTGTATTTGCCTACTGTCCTCCGTGGTAACATGCTTCAAATGCATTCCCTAATAAGCTTAAGAACTTGTAGGAATGTAAGCCATCTGTTTCATAACATCGCTCTTTGTCCTAATAGTCCCGGCCGCTAAGTGACCAGATTTCAAGAGGATAGGGAACATGCCGGAATAAAGCACCAAATTTTTGTTCAGGACTTCGACAGGGTCCTAGCTAATGATTTTTGAGAGGGGAGACAAACGATCCAATTACTCAGAAGCCTCTAGAACCATTTTTGTGATAACGGCTTAATTTTCACTTAGAAAAATCTTGATGAAATCAAGATTCGCCTTTAATGGCAAAAGAAAATAAAGGATGAACCGTGGCCCTCTTTTCCCGTCCTCTACAAGTCAAGGACAGCACCGCTGATGGGGACCCCTGTTGGACACCTTCTTCAAGCATGAGAATCACCATACCTCCTTCTTTGGCTGAAAGGAGGGAAGCTGGCGACAAGTGAAGAAGTCCGATCTCACCAACATTCCTGGCCCAGAAGACGCAGAAGAACCCTCTGGCTCATTTGATGTTAGAGTGCTCGTGGTGCTGCGTGGTACACCTCCTCCCAGTGACTGGCATCACGTACATTTTTACGATTATGCAAGTGAGTTGTTTGTTTCCCCACATCATGAGGCAACTGGAAACCTCTATGAGAGTATTGTGGTTAATGGACAGGTACCTGGACACAGTATCCAAAGAATCACCAGAGAGAAACGGGGGAAAGGTGTACGAAGGAAGGTGGCAGGCCAGAACCAAGGTCCCAGGCAATTGGCCCGATTTCCTGCGTGACCCCGCACAAACAAGGTAGAACCTTCCGTTTCCTTCAGAGAAGAATTGTATCCACTACCTTTCCCAGACGGAAAGCAGGTCTTTGCCACATCTGGAGCCTCTGGTAGTCTGCAGTGGCACTGACCACTCGATGCCGCCATGTGACCACGCGAGGCAGGACACAAGAATTGTGTCCATCTACAGATGCCCTAGAGAGTCGATCACCACATGCTTGGTACGCACCGTGGTACTGACGTTTTTCTTTGTCATCCTCATCGGTCAGTATCAACTTTCTAGCCAGCAAGTATCCATCGGCTGACATCTGGGTCGCCTTCGGCAGTGCAAGAACTTCCTTTTCCTACACATCAATGCCATCTGTATACTCTGGGCAAAGAGAAGTTTTCCACAGCGCTACCAGTGTTTCCACAGCTTCCAACAGGGTGTGATACGACTTTTTCTTTTCTTGGAAAGGGGAAAAGTCGTTTGGAAGCATGGGTGCCTATACGAAGTCACAGATGCCTTCACTTCATCCGTAAGAACATCCACATGCACAGAAATCCCACCGTGGATTTCCAGGAGTTTCCAGATGCTGGAAGTTTCACAGTCGTTTACTATATGACAAGACCATCCCTCTGGTGTCCGGTGAATTAAGCAAGAAAGAACTGTTCTGCGCCAGAAAAACAGAACGATGGAGAACATTCCCCCAACTCAACAGGCCCTGCTGCAGCACAACCAAGCGTGCAGTGTCCAGGCTGGCAGCTGGACAACCTGTCCAACCAGGCCCCAACAACAGACCACCAACTGCTGAAGGCCCTTGCGGTTGGACACTGGATTGCAGGAACAAAGTCCTGGGTTCCTGTCTGAAGCTTTCCGCAGCCTGCGGCAGCAAAGGCTGTAAGTGAACTTGTGAAGTGTGCCTGCAAAAGTGCTGCAGGTTGTGGCGGGAGAATGTTCATGCGAAAGCCAGCTGGAAATGCACCGACTGTGCGCTGCAAATGTGAAAGTAACACATAATTACAATTATGAATCATACCTGCATTGTGATAACTGGTGCTTAACAAAGACATGGCATTCCTGCAGCTGTACAGGAAGAACATGATTGTGTATATGAGCTTAATGAATACTAGTTTTCATATGCACCGGGGGTCAGTAGATTAACCACTGTCCATTTTTGGAATTGCAAGGATATGTTTTGTTAATTCGTTTCTGGCTAATACACTCATGGCATTTCGCGATGTCCCGCAGGGGATTTAAAGTCGAAATAAATTAATTGAATTTATTTTTTTTGACAGCCATATGGAATATTTTGTTCTGGAGTTATTAAAGTAATAATAATAAGATAACTTGCATCCAATAAACATTATCCTTATGACTATTCTTTTAAAAACCCATTTACCCTAATTTCCACATGCGGAAATGTCAAAATAATAAAAGCGTTCCTTAAGCCATCTGAGTGATTGGATCATTTGTCTCCCCTCCAAAATCATAGCTAGGAGCCTGTAGAGTGCCTGAAATTTTTTGGTGCTTTTATCCGGCATGTCCTCCATCATTTTCACTAAGCTGCCGACTATAACATTGATAACAACTCATACCTACAGTAGTTAAAATGCAGTCACTAATAAAGAGTAGTTCAGCAACTGTTCCAACTGCCGAGTTGAGGTTGTGATATAATGGTAATGCAGTCCATGTAAAGACATGTTTGACAGAGTGTTCACAAAGCATCCTTCATAAGCAGAGATAGTTGAACTTATTAACAACTACCCATAATTATAAAGTGAACATAGCCAATAATCATGTTTTCTCGCCAATATGAGGCTCAACCTATGCAATAGTTCAACTGGCCCTAGTCCATTGCGAAGTTAAACTGTAGGGTAGCTGCCTGTAAGTAGTAAATAATAATTGGTATTAGTTTAACTTAATGGGCCTAAAGGACACAGCTTTAAATGCTGGGGATTATGTGGTTGAACTAGTTCTAAAATAATCCTTCAAATACTGATGGACCTTTCCAATTATAAATAGGAGCCGATTTATTTTTTGGGCATAACCTAAGGAAGGTCATCAAAATACATAAACGTCTCAATGTCACTAGTGCTGGTGGTAAGGTAATAATGGGACCCATCCCACATACCCACACAGTCGAACAGGAGAGTATTCCCTAGTCATGGCACAACCCCCTTATTATTACCAAGAATAGGAACCACTTTTCTTGCCCACACCAATAAGTGAGGTTTTAGAGGAAAGTGGTATTCCAGTTCCATAATGAAATATATTGCCACTAATGAAAATCATAATACTAATGTGTCCGTGAGGAATAATAACCCAAATTGATACAAGGATTATGGTTTAAAGGCCCCCCCTGGCTGAAAGCGTGTAATACTAATCCTAATATGGTTTTCCACTCAGTCACACATATCTGAGATATAATAGGGAACCTGAATTGATCCCAGGATCCTGTGATAGACATAAAGGTTTTCCTTTATTGAGCAATAGTCCCTGCAGGGTTGATACTCCCTGCATGGTGGAATACTCCTGCATAGGTTAATACTCCCCTTGTAGGGTTTAATAACTACCTCCCTGCAAGGTTCATACTCCCTACAGGGTTAATACATCCCTGTAGGGTTAATACTCCTGCAAGGTTAATACTCCCTACAGGGTTAATACTCCTGTAGGTTAATACTCACTGCAAGGTTAATACGCCCTGCAAGGTTAACTCACTGCAAAGGTTGATACTCCCGCAAGGTTAATACTCCCTGTAGGTGTAAATACTCCCTGTAGGGTTAATACTCCCCTGAAAGGTACTTACTCTTCAAGGTTAATACTCCCTGCAATGTTAATACTCCCTGCAGGGTAATACTCCCTGCAGGTATACTCCCTGCAAAGGTTAATACTCCCTGCAAGGTTAATTACCCCTGCAGGTTAATACTCCCTGCCAAGGTTAATACTCCCTGCAAGGTGTAATCCTCCCTGCAAGGTTTAATACTCCCTGCAAGGTTAATGACTCCCCCTGCAAGGTTAATAACTCCCTGCTAGGTTAATACTCCCTCAGGTTAATAGCTACCTGCACGGTTAATACTCCTGGCAAGTTGTACACTCCCTGCAAGGTTAATACTCCCTGCAGGGTTAATACTCTCCCTGCAAGGTTATACTCCTGCAAGGTTTGATACTCCCTCAAGGTTAATACTCCCTGCAAGGTTATACTCCCTGCAAACGTTTATAATCCCTGCAAGGTTATACTCCTGCAAGGTTTAATACTCCCTGCAAGGTTAATACTCTGCAGGTTTAATAAATACTCCCTGCAAGGTTGTGATACTCCCCTGCAAAGGGTATTGATACTCCCTGCAAGGGGTTGGATTACTCCCTGCAAGGTTAATACTCCCTGCAAGGTTAATACTTCCCTGCAAGGTTGATACTCCCTGCAAGGTTAATACTCCCTGCAAGGTTGATACTCCTGCATAGGTTAATACTCCCTGCAAGGTTTGATACTCTCCTGCAAGGTTAATACTCCCCTGCAAAACAAAAAAGGTTAATACTCCCTGCAAGGTGATACTCCCTGCAAGGTTGATACTCCCTGCAAGTTAATACTCCCTACGGGTTAATACTCCCTAGCAGGGTTAATACTCCCTGCAAGGTTTAATACTCCCTGCAAGGGTTAATATTCCCTGGCAGGGTGTAATACTCCCGCAAGGTTTGATACTACTTCCCCTGCAAGTTGATCTCCCTGCAAGGTTAATACTCCCTGCAGGTTGATACTTACTCCCTGCAAGGTTTAATACCCTGCAAGGTTAATACCTCCCTGCAAGGTTAATAAACTCCCTGCAAGGTTAATATTCCTTGCAAGGTTAATAAAAAGGGATACTCTCTATCCTTTGAAGTTTTGGATCAGACAATACAAAGCAGGTAATTTCATGAGGAATATCAGCTATTGGCTCAGCCAGCCCCCTAGGAACAAATTGACCAAATTATTAGGTCTGTACCTTGATCAATGAGGGGCATAATTAGTGTTCGAGGTCGAAATTTGAAACCTGATCTTCCAATAGCACCTGCCATCCCATACTAACTTCCCAACGCCATCATCTTACTAAATTGTTTGGTGGAAGAATATCATAGTGAACTCATTACATGGACGGAATGGCTCAATGTTTGGCCGATCTCAGGTGTAATTTTTGGGGACCAATCATGGTAGAAACAGGCATTCAAATATTACCTCAAATCTCTCATTTAAATTTAATAGTCTGAGTTGTAGACTAGTCCCTCTTATTTAGGTCCCCCTGAACTTCCCGCTGATAAGAGATCCTATAAACCATTTTGAGGTCAATGGTGGATGACTATACTGGGGATGACTATACATCAGGAAATAACTCATCCCCCCGATCAGTATATGTCAGCATATTCAATGTACCTCTATCAGAGCTGTTTATTTTAAAATACTAAGAACCACCGTGCCGAACCACTATTGAAATGTTCCGGCGCTATGGTGGCCTGGGGTATGTCACATGAAAGCGTAACTTCAGTTTTCGTCGCCGGCCCCCCAGTGTGGAAATTTATCCATAAACCACCCTCTCATAATGGTAGAGTGGTGTTTTGTTTCCCACCCCCCCTTGTGAAGTGGAAGTAGTTTCCGCTCGTGATATGGGTGTATAGGGATGTCTTAGATAATTCATAATGGTAATGAGGTAATAATTAAGTTTTAGTAATAATTAGTACTGGGATCGGATAAATTAAATATTTCCCAGTGGTTAATAACATTGCCCTTAATAATTAGCACCTTAATGAAGCGCGGTTCATTGGCTATCGTCATTAGATTCTAGCCATAGGGAATAAAATACGTGGCTTAGGACCAGGTAGCGGTGGCTCGCCGCCCACCTTGGAGAATCAGTACACTCCAGCCATCCCCAGGAGTAACAGTTAATATACATTTGCTTGTCTAAACAGTACACCCAGACCCTCCGTGGAGAAACATCTAATAACGTGGCTTGTAGTATAATAAGTACAGAAGGAGATTTTGTACATATTAATTGTATATAGTGTTAACCAATAGGACCCATGTTAGAATACAACCACATGAGAATTAGCCTTGCGTCATGGATAACAGGGTTGTGAAAACCAACCTGCCCGCGTACAACGAAAACACTAAGTCTCCAGCCTCCGCTCTTGTCATTCACAGGCTCTATCACGCGCGACCACATCGGATCACAAACGACTTGCAGTATTGATGATAACTACAGCCCTATTCAACCCAGTTTTTTAATCCCCGATAAGTATCCTAGTTAGTTTAATTGGCTTGGGATGAGGTGTCGGAGATAGACATGGGTTTGATTGTTAGGTAAGAGACCCTCAGATTTATATATGTTTTTTGTAGCATAAATTTCTCAGTCTTTTTTCTAAGGGACAGTTTTATTTTCCGAACCCATTAAAACAAAACCAAATACTCACAGATTTTATGCAGGTTAGGTTGTTTAGTAGGTATCCTTAGTGTTAAGGTTAGGTTAGGTGTTCATTAAAACCTATAAGTGTTTTAGGTTATTATACTTTGTGTTAAGGTTAGGTTATTTTCATGTAAAACCTATAAGGTTGGTTTTGGTATGTTCTATTTCAATTACTTCCCGGTTATCTTAGGCACCTGAACTAATTTCTCCCGGTCCCAAAGTTTTAGTGTTTTTTTCTGATGGAGATCAGTGTAACTTTGAAACCAGTATTGGTTACCTCTTGAGATTCTCCCTGGACTTGACATGAGCTTAAGTGTAGCAACAACAAGTCTGTGATCTGTTCCAAAGAACTCAGCACTCCGGTAAACCCTGCAGTTCTGGGAGGATCCTCCAACGGTACTAAACGAGGATGTGGTCGATCTCCTTAGCTTACCCCTCCGCATTACTAACATGTTCCAGCGGTGTGCAGCTCTGGTCTCTGATACCAAGAACCTGCAATCTCAACCTTCTGGACCTTGCAAAGTTCAGAAGCAGGAGAACCTGTTGGTGTTTTCTGGTACGGAAGCCATGGGGACCAACACGCACGCGGTAGCATCTCTCACAGTGCCAGTAAGTACATGATGACATTAGTGTATATTGTGTTAAGATTACTCTTCATATGATAACTTGTATCTCAACTGTGGGAAATTTTGACTTGCATACTTAGACTGTAATTGTATTTACTTACGTCCGCATTTGACGAGACAGTTGGTGAGCTGTAACCATCCACGATGAGCATATGCAGTACCAGCAGTTTCTCAAGACGGGACGCTGCTCTCTGCTCCCCCAGATTTTGAGCAAAAGTTGGCCGCTGTATCTTGTTACCCTCTTCGACAAAAAGTTTAAATCAGTAGGCTTCTAGTGGGGGCCCATCCAGGATAAATTTTTTCAGAACTGCCTCGCCTCACCTTTTCCGGGCCTTGAGGGAGCTTTTTGGTATGTCGTTAAAATGAAATTCTTCTTAGATCCATAGATCTAGCCCGAAGCCGATACCCCCGCATGTAGGTAGTAGTTTGGTCAAAGAATCCCAAGGGCCATGCCGTCTTGGATATAAAGGGCGTCTTTCGGAAAAGGGCCATCGTCTGGGGTGTTTTTCGAGTGGGAAAGTGGAGCTTTTGCACCCTTTTTGTCTTCGCAAAAAAGCCATCGGGAGGCCAAGACGTGTGGACGGAGCGAGTGAGTACCCAAAGCTCACGAGATCGGGGGGTTTTCGTTAAAAAGCTGAGATTTGACGACAGCGAAATGGAGGTTGCTTTGCTTTTGTACTGCTTTATGTAAAAGTTGCGGCAAAAACCAAAAGTAATTTTCCGCCTTTTTTTTGGGTTTTTTGCCGTTCCGAGAAAATTTTGTGCTAATTTCTGCAAATTGTTTTTATTTAAAATAGGCCAGTTTTCATGTACTGGGGGCCCCCAAAAATTAAATATGTAACTACAATTTTGATTTATGGACATTTTGGTAATTTGGGAGAAAGTAAAATATTTCGCGACAAACGAAATCCAAGAGGGCCGCCTACGAACCCATGGGACATTAGGACAGGAAAACATTGTTTTTTTGTTTTTTTGACATATTTTGCATCTAAAAAAGTAGGTCTCTTATATGTCCGGGGGTGCATGGGGTCCACTGGACTACTAGACAAATAGTTCTCATTTTTTTTTGTTCATTAAAGGGTGGTTCACACTGGGCAAATGCGGAAAACATAGGCCGAGATATCCCCGGGGAGCAATCTCAGCCAAATTTTTCCCGGAAAAAACCTACACGCTCACTCGTACCTGGATTCCCGAAAAATTTCGCGCGCCAAATTCAAAAAAACGCAAAAAACCGCACAGCCAGGTTATTTTTGCCTTTGCTTTTACATGAGCCTGTAAAGAAAAGTGGAAGAGCAGTTACCAAAAAAGTGGGGAAAACAAATAGGACTTAAAAGTACACATCTACGGTAAGGTAGATAAATGGCAGGCTAAATAAAAAACTTCCTTCAGCAAAAGGAACTTTCCATGGGGGACAGTCTTTTTTCGAAAAGCCATAAAGGGGACTCCCGCCTTAAACCCTTTTTTTTCTGTAATTTCTCTTCCCTCCTTTTTTTCCCTACAGCTAAACCCCTGCCAAACCAAACTTTTATTTTGGTTCAACTTTTTGATTTTTGGTGGAAAATTTTGTTTTGGCTATTGAAATGGGACGAATGGGGATTTTCTAAAAAGCTCCGCTAAAGCCTGTCTCCAGGCTGTCACATACTAGCACTTTCACCCGAAGTTACTTTTCCCAAAAATTCCCTGTGCTTTTTGGGACAGTTTCAAAATTTCCCTTCAAAAACAACTAAACAGTTCTTAAAAAAAAAGTAGTTTATCTTTTTATTTTCTGCATTTGGTGAAAATTTTGGGCAAAAAATTGAATACTTAAAAAAACTATTTTTTAAAAACGTCTTTTCATGGAAAACGCAAGTTAAAAGCAAATGAGGCTTCGGGAAATACTACTTGTAGTAAGCTTACTGATATGTTTGGGTGTTTGTCTGTTTTGCGCGAACTTTAACCAAGATGTAATTTAAGTCTTGGCACGTCAAGAAAGTCCGGGATGGAAGACAGTGAAAAGGTTTGTTTACTATTTCCGTCTCAAAGACGAAAGTCTCCTTTAGGGGAAACGTATGTGGGAGGGGAGCCACAATATTCCGTAGAGGATAGAGAGTTGATGAGAAAAGCGGGGGGAAAATATTTAGGAGAAGTCTCTGGGTTTGAGAAGTTAGAGTATCAGAGTATGGCCATGAGGAAAGGGAGGGGGGGCGCTGATGGGTTCCTACCGTGGGGTGTCTACAAAAAAGTGGTGAAAACGACCCTCCCGGGGGGAGGGGTTTCTGTGAGATGCTGAACGCCACATTTTTGGTTAAATTTTCGCGAAGAGAAAATACACCCAAAACAGGTACTCAGGAATGTTCATACGTAGATTTTTCCTAAAGCTCTTCTGTTTGAACTTGCTTTTTTTTATGAAAGACGTTTTAAAGTTTGATTTTTCAAGTATTAAATTTTTTTGCCAAATATTTTCATCAAGGTAGACAAAAAAAAATGATAAACACATTTTTATTAAAAAATGTTTCAGTTGTTTATTAAAGGGGAAATTCTGAATGCCCCAAAAGAAGTACAAAAAATTAGGAAAAATTATAGATCATTCACCTCACAGAGCAATGATGTGAGATCGCGAGGGCTCGGCGGCTTAGTTTTAAAAAATCCCATGCCCCAAAATACATGTAGTAAGGAGGTCCCAAACTTATAAACAAATTTTATTGTTTCAGTGCAGGGTTAAGAGTTTGTCGGGCGTGATGCGAAGGAGTTTCCCACGAGGTTTTTTAAAAAGTGAGCAGTGCATAAGCTTCTGCCCGGTGTAAAACGCGCCAGGGGGAAATGAAAACCTTCCCAACTTCCTTTGGGGGTATCCGGAAACGTAGGGCATTGCAAGAAAGGGGCGGTGAAAGGGGAAACGATGAAGAAAGGGTCCCATTTTGGGACCAAAAAAAGTGCGAAGGGGGGGTGAGAGAGAGAAGTAGATGTGGTGGCGGGGGAAAGAGGTGCCGTGCGGACGTGGGTCTCCCGGGGGGAAAAAGGGGTTGTAGGGTGATGAGCAGCTATACGGGATGAAAGGGGGCAAAAAGGCGGGGGGAGGGGGAAGGGGTAGAGAAGGATCTGGGGGGGAAAGCAGGGGGGAAAGGAGGAAAGGTAGGAAGAGAAGGGGGGATTGTGGGTGAAGTTCGCCTGGGCTGAGGAGGATTTTTGATCTGGTAGGGACTCAAGGCTAAGGCCCTTTGAGGGTCGGTTTGGGGGTACGGGATATCAGTTTTCCGGGCCGGAGTAAAAAGAGGAGCAGGGGTCGGTAAAACCAGGGGATCAGAGGGTCATTTGTGAGAGGGCGGCCAAAAGCCCTTAGGAGGTAAATTACTCAGGGGCCATGGTGACCCGGAGTAAAGAGGGGAAAAAAAGGACCCCCCTAAAGACCCCATGAGGGATAAGGGCTTTCCCAAAGGGTATACCGTCCCCGGGGGCCCCCTGAGACGTTCAGGACTGCCCAGAAGTACCCTATATCTCATCAGCACGGTTTCACACCTTGGGGGGAAAGGGGGGGATAGGGGGAGGTACAAAGGAGAGATAGAGGGAAGGAGGGAAAAAGGAGAAAGACAGAAAGGCAGGCAAAATTCGTCAAAACCGAGGACAGGGGCCCGAAAAAAAGGAAGCAACCAGGGGTCGTACCCGGGCGTGGGGCCCCAATCCCGGGGGGCCCAAACCTCGATGACGCGGCCGGGGAACGGGGGAGGGACAGGCAACGAGTAGACTAATGAAAATTAATCAATGGAAAATCTGGCTTCATGGGAAATTTTTAACACACTTAATATCAGTACCGAGGCGTTTATCCCTCCCGGGCTCGCCCCACCTCTCGCGGCTATTTCATACGGGGATACATCGTTGCCCCAAGACGCTGGCCGCATCCGCGCCCCCTTGCTGGTCAAAACCTCCCCGCCTGCGCCCCTGGCGTCGACCCCGCAGAGCTGGGACGGGGCCGGGTTCTGGTGCGCCCTTTTGGGAGAAAGGGGGTAGGCGCGGTCTGCCGAAAAAGGACACCACAAGCACAATATACGTGACCGTCCCAGAAAGTGGCTTTCCTATCGCAAAAAGAAAAAGAAAAAAAAAACTTTTGCGTCAAGACAACAAAAAAGGGAAAAGATGCAGACGCAGCACGAAATACTGAATAAAAATTTGCCCCCGTTATTTCATAAAAAAAAAACCCTTTAAAATTTTGTTCTTTTGGGAATTTTTTTATATATCCCCTTTTATATGATATTTCAGCAAGTAAAAGGTAATTTTCTTATGTAGGTTTTCTCCAACAAACCACTGAAAGGTAATACGGTGGCGGGAAAAAACTTTTGCTCCGCTTACTAGCATGCGTTCCCGGCGCTTCTTTGCCGCTACGCCATTCGACCGATTCATTTGAAAATTTTAATAGCAAACATATACAAGGATCGAACGAAAATTGAAACATAAAGTAAAACGAAGAAGAACATTACGTCAGAAACTGTTTAAAAAATATTAAAGGCATCTGACAAAATTTTTCCTACAGTGACGATATTCTGCAATGCTGCAAGCCGCCATCACTGTTTTGCGGGATAAAAAAAAACATAAAAAACAAAAAGATGATGAAAATTTTCTTAATGATGAAAACTTAGACACTCTAGGGTAGGACAGGCCCAAGTGGTACCCAATTTGGGGACACAAAGGCCCGAAGAAGGGGTTTTTGGGCCGATTTTGGAGGGGAAGGCTGAAATGTCAAAACCAGGGCCGCTCCAAGAAAAAAGCACGAAACCCTTTTAACACCGATAAATTAAACCTATGACTTGGCGTAGTTGGCCTGGGCCTTGGGGGTGAGCCCCGAACGTTTTAGAATAGCCCCCGGGTCTCAAAAAAATTTTTTTTTTTTTTAAAAAAAAACAAGAATAGCTCTAAGGTGCCAACACAAATCATTTAAAAAATGAAGATTTGGACCCGTTAGATGTTTCTTGCAGACAACCCCTTTATGAGCAAGACATGGAGAGGTGGAGAGAACAGGTGGGGAGAGCAGAGAGCAGTGGCGTAGCTAGGTATTTTCAATAGGGAGGCACAGGTTATGGGGGGCAAGTGGTTGGAGGGGGAAGCTGTGTATGGAGGGGCCGTGTGTATGGGGGGGGCCCGTGTGTATGGGGGGCACAGCGTGTATGGGGGGCACAGCTGTGTATAGAGGGGCACGCTGGTATGGGGGGGCCAAAGCTGGAGGAGGGGCAAGCGGGGATGGAGGGGCACAGCTGTGTATGGAGGGGCACAGCTGTGATGGAGGGGCACAGCGTTATGGAGGGGCAAAGCTGTGTAGGAGGGGGACAGCTGGTATGGAGGGGCCAGCTTGTATGGGGGGGGCACAGCTTTTATAGAGGGGCACAGCGGTAGGGGGGGGACGCTGTGTAGGAGGGGCCAGCTGTGTATAGGGGGGCCACAGCTGTGTATTTGGGGGGGGCAAGTGTGTATAGGGGGCACAGTGGTTAGAGGGGGACAGCTGTGATAAGGGGAACAGCTGTGTATGGAGGGGCACAGCTGTGGGATGGAGGGGCACAGCGGGATGGGGGAAACGTGGTTTTTGGAGGGGCACAGCTGTGTATGAGGGGGACAGCGTGTATAGAGGGGCACAGTGTGTATGGGGGGCACAGTGTGTATGAGGGGGGGACAGCTGTGTATAGAGGGGCACAGCTGTGTAAGAGGGGAAAAACTGGGTTTTGGAGGGGGGACAGCGGTATGAGGGGCACAGCTGTGTATGGAGGGGCACAACTGGTATAGAGGGGCACAGCTGTGTATAGAGGGGAACAGCTGTGTAGGGGGGGCACAGCTGTGTATAGGGGGGCACAGTTGGATAAGGGGGGACAGCTGTGAGGAGGGCACAGGTGCATAGAGGGGTACAGGTGTATAGAGGGGCAAGCTGTGTATAGGGGGAACGCTGTGTATGGAGGGCACAGCTGTGATGGGGGGCCAGCTGGTATGGGGGGGCAACAACTGTGTATAGAGGGCACAGCTTGTATGGGGGGGCACAGCTGTTATGGAGGGGCCGCTGTGTATGGAGGGGGACAGCTGTGTAGGGGGGGGGCACTAGGGGAAGCGGAGCTTCTGATCCACATAAAAAAGGGTTGGGGCACATCGTCAGTCACAGGTCCCCGCAGATTTCGGGAGCCTTGGGCCCGTGGGGGGGGGGGCACCTGGGGGGCACCCTGGGGGGCACGGTTCCATGGGGGAACGTGCTCCCCCCGTAGAAAAGCCCTGGCTGTAGGGGAATGACGAATATAAGGTAGAAAGATAACGAGGCAACAGCCCCTTTTTTTTTTAGGGAGCTAAAGAACCTACATCATACGTAATTCTCCCTCCCCCTCCCTCCCTCTCCAACTCACGATAGCGACGCCCGGGGCATGGTGACTGGGGGCCAAGTTGGACACAATCTAGGTGGGGGGGATGGCATAGCCTTAAAAAAAATGGTTGAATTTTCATTACACCTCTTCTCGACTAGGGGGGCCAAAGAGATTTCAGAGTGGCCGTGGGGTCGTGGCCCCTGCCACCCCCTAGATCCGCCATGCCCCTCATTTTTTCCCCTCTCTTCCCCCCCCTCCCTTTTTCCCCCTACTTTTTTTATGGAATAAAAATGATGAAAAAAACAAAATAAAAATTGTTTGGCCAAAAAAATCCTCTTCCTCCCCCCACGCCTGCCAAACCCCCCCTGCTTCTCCTCCTAGTGCCCGTCCGACCAATATCCCCCCTCCTTTGGGGTCGCCCTCGACTGTCGCTGTATAAACCCGGGTTTCCAAAGGGAAATCAACATGCTAATTCGAAAAACTAAGCCTTTCCCTTATTTCCTTCCCACGCCCTTTTCAGTTTACCTTAGACCAATAATTTTGACTTGTAACGTTATCTAAAAATTAGATGTAGTAAAAATAAATTTGTTAAGTGTTTGGGATAGTTTTTTAATACTTCTTTTAAAACTTATATTTATGGGGTTTTAATAGTGCTTCGAATTAAATTTAAAAGCGTCGTGAGATTGTGGGTAGAAAATCATCAATTTTGTTTTGCTACGCAGTTTGTGAGTGTTAAAGGACTGCTTGCTTGTTAGCAGTGGGTAGCTGGGTTTTATCAATGAGGGGGGGGGGGGATCGAGGGGGCACTAGGCAATCGCAGCTCAGGGGCCTCTATGCCACATAAAAAGGGTATATTCAAGATTAGTCTGGTGGGTATTAGAGCATTATGCAGAAACTAAAACCATGGGGCCCTGGGGGGGGACTGATATTTTTTATATATAATATATGATATATATATATATATATATTTATATATAAAAATATTATAATAATTTTTTAAAATATATAATATATATAATATTATATATAAAATTTTTATATTTTATAATATATATTAAATATATATAATATATATATATTAATTTTATATATTTATATATATATATTTTTATATAATTTTTATATAAATCTCATATATAATTTTAATATCACGTGCCCCCCCCCCTGGCCATGGTTCCGTATTCTGCTAATGCTTAATACCCCCATGATCTAATTTTTAAATACCCTTTTTTTGTGGCATCAGAGTTTAAAATTTAAAATAATTTTATATATTATAATATTATATATTTTATTATAATATAATTATAAATATATATAATATATATATTATATAATATATATATATAATATAAATTTTAATATATATATATATTTTTAATTATATATATATATATATATATATTATTATATTAATATATATATACTATATTATTATATTCGTGCATTTTTCTATATTTAAAGTCTCTATTCCTTATACTCTTTAAAAAATAGAAATTATCGGGAAAAATCTAAGGGTCTCTGGCGGCTAAGCCCCCAATGTTTTTGGATCCTAAAAACGGGGCCTGTGATACGTAAAAAATATGTCAAAAAAACTCCCCATGTGTCTAGCCCACACTCAGGGCCCCATGTTTCCAAATTTCAGTTTCGCAAATGACCGAACTTAGTGAAGGCGGTGAAACTAGGGGTACATGACCGAAAAAATTTTAAATACTTTTTTTTTTAAGATATGAAATGGAGATAACGTTGCTCTTTTCTTGGATTTCTTCTTACACGAAACGCCCCCAACATTTGTCTGAAAGAAATAATTTTTTACGGAGCAGAATTGGATCTAAAAAACTTTTAAAATATAACACACACTAAATTCCAACTGAAGCATAAAATTTTTTCAACATAATTCTATCCACAAAAAATTTTACATAAAACCCCGGGAATATAGCCTTAATTTTCCGTCCCCCCTGGAGGAGACTGAACCAGTGCAATGCCCAAAGGGCTGCAGGGAAGTCTTGTCCATTCCTCATTTTTGGAGACCAGGGGAAGGGTTTTACATGGTTCAGGGTTTAAGAGAGTTTAGTTACTCGCCTTCAACAATTTTTCAGTACAACAGACGTTTCTGACAGGCAACACAAAGTAATGAGTCGTATCAGAAGTGGCCGGATCAAGGCTAAGGTTCGGATGATATGTTAGTAAAAAAACATGATACGAGAAAAAAAAAAAAAAACGTAAAAAAAAAATAAAAAACAATCATTTGGGTGATGTGCATTTGAATATGAAAAAGTGTAACGACTCTTACTGCACTTATTTTTTAAAAAAAGCTTTCCCCCACGTTCGCATAGAAAGGGAAAGGAGTGATTACTACTTGGGGCCTCTGTTAAAAAGGGGTTTGGGTTATGTTTTATCTTGACTAGACCCCCCCTGCTCTTTTGGCACGCACACTTTACTATGAAATATTGAAGGATAAAATTCCAAGCTTTTGGGCAACACCCCCCCCTCTCTCTCACTCTCTCTCTCGAACCAATATCGCTCCAAAAGCACTGACAACCATTTATGATTCCTTTATGTCTGTAAATATATATTCAGCCGGTGGGAGGTTGGGAGAGGGCGAATATATCGTGACGCACAGGCATAACAGTCAATCTACCCACGCTGGTGTGTGTGTGTGTGTGTGTGTTGAGGAGAGTGTGTGTGTGTGTGTGTGTGTGTTCCTGGTCGGTCAAAGGGCACAGCGTGGACCACTTACTACTGGCGGAGAGTAATACATCAGGGCCTGGTCGGGCGTCCTGCTGCTGTGATGTGGGCGAGGTCTGGGCGGCGGGAGTGACAGATGACGCGCCGTCCCCGACAGTCTCCCGCGATCCCTCGTCTCCCACCACCAAACAACGACACCTGTGAGTAGAGTGCGGACGTCAGTGTGCGTAGGGGAAGATAAGATAGATAAGATACTTTGATCCTATCTAGACACTTTGCAAGTACCAACGACAAGGTTATTGACTATACAAAGTGCCACCACGCCAGGATGAACCCGGTGGGATCGAACCGCTGATCGAACGCAGGGACGCTGCACGCGAGCCCACAACTCTACCAACCGAGCCACCCTGACGGGTGTGTGTAGGGGAAGGTGGGGCAAAATGGCCCATGCGGGTAATATGGCCCACCCCTGCTTTTTGTGTTTTTAGCCGCTGCCAGCTATTGGCAAGGCTATGTACTTACTCCTCGGCTCTTCAATCAGCAGTAACATGGGAACAAGCTTGGACCCCATTGTTTGTTGATGTGTGAAACACCTCAGAATATTTCATCACCAGCTGATCTATTTTTGAGAGTCTGATAAAATCGTGTTTGTAGGAATACTGTGACTTATAATTTCATGTAGCTACTATTGCATTTTTTTTTTTTTTTTTTTTTTTACATTTGTGCCTATGGCGCCTGTAGGCAGTGGTGACCCAGGGCTCGGATGGTAAGCTCTGGAGGTTCCCTTGAGGGCTCTGATGGTTGGTCCTCGCCCGTTGGTGGCGCAGGCAGGATTCTTATAGTGACGCCTGTGAGGCTCATGCCGCCCCCCTGTGTCCTCCGATGCACTCGCAATCGAAGGTAGAGTTGATGGGCAGGGCATGTGGGTGTTCTTAGGCCACTCGACGGTGCAGAAAGGTTTTCGTTTTCTTCGGGGATCGAACTCGGGTCACCGAGAACGCCAGTCGGAGACGCTAACCACTCCGCTACCGCCTCCCCGCATGCTTCTTAAGTGTGACTCTGTGACTGAGACTGACTACTGAAACATTTATCTGCACCCAGAGTATTCCGTTGTGGTGTGGTTTACATTTCGATCGCCCTTGGGGCAAAACGGCCCATTTACGCACGGGGCAAAATGGCCCAGGGTGCCATTATACCCTCAGTTGGTCCATTGTACCCTCTGATCTACCATAATATAGCCACGCGTTCCACAGCTATATTATTATTCATTTCAAAAGTATAGTCTGTACCATATATTACCTAAATGAAGATAACCTAAGGCCTGTACAGTAGCCTACTTATAAAGCAAGTGGAGGAGGCTCTTGAGCAAGGAGGGTGCGCGGCTACTGATACCAACCCCTATTGATGACGTTATATAGTTTACGAATATTTGTGCATGATCCTTACTTTAAAAAAAAGTAAAAAAAAAAAACCGTATAGGAAAAAAAGTATACATTTTTTTCAATTAAAGAAAATTTATTTTTGTTGTTGAAAAAAAAGACAATTTTTTTCCCTTTTATATGAATATTGATTATAATTATGCCATGGAAGGCTATGTCACATTTCATTTGTGAGTAGTTTCATAAGAATTCATTGTTGTTCATGCTACTGAACCAAAGAACAATGAATTTTTTAATGGAATAAGAACTTTATCATTTTTGTTTCCCGTGAAATACTCTGTCTAGTATGATAATTATCTATCAATACGTAAATTTTGAGTTGTTACCAAGCATTTCCTTAGGGGGACCATTTTGCCCTATAGGGGTGGGCCATTTTGCCCCAACCCGTGTACAAAATGGACCACCTGCGGTAATTTTACTTTTTTCATTCTCATGAGTAAAGGATCCGAACTGGTTCTTCCAAAGAGAGTTTATTTTGTTCAAAGATGAATAAAGATTGCAAAAACACCAACTGCCTTCCAGGGTATGGACTTGAAATGTGGGACTGTAAAGCAATATATAACAGGCAGATAAACTTGCGAAGCTGCTTATAATATACATTGAAAAGGTTATGCGGTGCCGCTACTTCAACAAGCAGCCATTTGGTGGCTAATTCTCTTAATCAGTTTTTATTGCAACATCACCACTCCCTTTTACTTGCTAGATTTTATTTAAGAATTTGAAACACACAAAATTAAATTTTTAAAATATATCAGTTAGTTTTATAATCAGGAATGTTTTTTTAAATCCGTGGATTCTCATTTTAAGGAAAACTATTGCTTCAGCCTACATGCTAATGACATAGGCAGAGTAAAAGCTCGCATCACATGGGTACAGACTCATGAACCTCACACTAGTCGATGTCTCTTGTAATGATCACCGATTTTAATGTTTTTTTTGTACATTTATGCTTGAAAGTAGTTTTATCACTTATATATATTTTGTTTTTAACCCACCTCATTAGTAGAATGTAACTATGATATATATTTGCAAGAATATTTTGCTATGTATACTATTTGCTATTTATATACGAAATAAAACTGCTTGACTACTACTACTACTACTTAATACTAATACTACTAATAATAATACTACTGATACTAGCTAAAATCGACGCGAGCAAATATGTCATTATACAACAAAACCCAACCAATGAAATACGTGCATACATATTTTTTTTTAAAGAAAAAGCAAAAAAGGGATAAAATTTAGTGAAACAAAAGGAAACAAATTAATCAAAAACTTGGAACAGAAGCATTTCAGAAAGGCGGAAGGAAACGCAAAAAGATACTTGTCATTTGTCTCTACTTGAATTTAGTCACATTCGGGTCTGGACTCTGGGATTTAAGAAGTGAAAGTGTGGTGTGAAAATTATAGATATTGACAGTCGTAGATGGAACGCAGAGCTCCTTAACTAAGAAAGCCTTGTTTCTCTTATTAATTCTTACTATTTACTTCATTGTCTCCAATCACTACCAGTATACGTATCTTCTATAGTTTATCAGTTGTTAGTGTCCAGTAAACCATCGGTAATTACTCTCAAATTACTCTCTGTTACGTATAGGCTACTTGAGGACCATCGTAACCATCATTTTCAACAAATAATAATTTTCATCTCACTAATATTACTACTAATAATGATATGATTATTAAAATTATTATTATTATTATTATTTCCTATTATATAATCATAATCATCGTTATAATTATTATTATAATTATTATTTCCTATTATATTATCATTATTATTTCGTATTATATTATCATTATTATTCCTATTATATTATCATAATTATCGTTATAATTATTATCTGTATATTACTTACTATTAGTTATTATTAGGGGAGTTGTTGTCTATTGGGGGACGTGGGAGGGGAGTTGTTGTTTATTGGGGACGTGGGAGGGGAGTTGTTGTTCATTGGGGGACGTGGGAGGGAAGTTGTTGTTCATTGGGGGACGTGGGAGGGGAGTTGTTGTTCATTGGGGGACGTGGGAGGGGAGTTGTTGTTCATTGGGGGACGTGGGAGGGGAGTTGTTGTTTATTGGGGGACGTGGGAGGGGAGTTGTTGTTCATTGGGGGACGTGGGAGGGGAGTTGTTGTTCATTGGGGGACGTGGGAGGGGAGTTGTTGTTCATTGGGGGACGTGGGAGGGGAGTTGTTGTTCATTGGGGGACGTGGGAGGGGAGTTGTTGTTCATTGGGGGACGTGGGAGGGGAGTTGTTGTTCATTGGGGGACGTGGGAGGGGAGTTGTTGTTCATTGGGGGACGTGTGAGGGGAGTTGTTGTTCATTGGGGGACGTGGGAGGGGAGTTGTTGTTCATTGGGGGACGTGGGAGGGGAGTTGTTGTTCATTGGGGGACGTGGGAGGGGAGTTGTTGTTTATTGGGGGACGTGGGAGGGGAGTTGTTGTTCATTGGGGGACGTGGGAGGGGAGTTGTTGTTTATTGGGGACGTGGGAGGGGAGTTGTTGTTCATTGGGGGACGTGGGAGGGGAGTTGTTGTTCATTGGGGGACGTGGGAGGGGAGTTGTTGTTCATTGGGGGACGTGGGAGGGGAGTTGTTGTTTATTGGGGGACATGGGAGGGGAGTTGTTGTTCATTGGGGGACATGGGAGGGGAGTTGTTGTCTATTGGGGGACAAGGGAGGGGAGGTGTTGTCTATTGGGGGACATGGGAGGAGAGTTGTTGTCTTTTGGGGGGAAGTGGGCGGGGAATTGTTGTCTATTGGGGGATATGGGAGGGAAGTTGTTGTCTAATGGGGGACGTGGAAGGGGAGTTGTTGTTTTTTGTGGGACGTGGGAGGGGATGTGTTGTCTATTGGGAGACGTGGGAGGGGAGTTGTTGTCTATTGGGGACGTGGGAGGGGAGTTGTTGACTTTGGGAGGCGTGGGAGGGGAGTTGTTGTCTTTGGGAGACGTGGGAGGGAGTTGTTGTCTTTTTGGGGACGTAGGAGGGGAGGTTTTGTCTTTTGGGGGACGTGGAAGGGGAGTTGTTGTCTTTTGCAGACGTGAGAGGGAGTTGTTGTCTATTGGGGGACGTGGGAGATGAGTTGTTGTCTTTGGGAGACGTGGGAGTGAGTTGTTGTCTTTTTTGGGGAAGTGGGAGGGAGTTGTTGTTTTTTGGGGGAAGTGGGAGGGGAGTTGTTGTCTATTGGGGGACGTGGGAGGGGAGTTGTTGTCTTTGGGAGACGTGGGAGGGGAGTGGTTGTCTTTGGGAGACGAGGGAGGGAGTTGCTGTCTTTTTGGGCGACTCGGGAGGGGAGTTGCTGTGTATTGGGAGACATGGGAGGGAGATGTTGTCTATTGGGGGACGTGCACGTGGTAGGGGAGTTGTTGTGTTTGTGGGGTCAGGGCGGGGGGGGGGTCTCTGGGATATGTACTTTATGGATTGTCGGCGGGAGCTGTGTTGATTGAGTGGGAGGGGGAAGGCCAAGGGAAGGGGAGAGCGGGAGAAAGGGGGGAAGGGGGGAGGACAGGGGAACTAATAAATTTTTTTATAAGGACGAATGATATATTTCTTTATGGCTTTTTTCGTCTTTTTGAGCAATGGTTTGAGCCGGCAGTTGGATTTGATAAGCTGAAAATCTTTGTTTCTGAGCACGTGAGCCCCTGGGCAGCCGCGTATGAAGAGGTTATGGGGGAGTATGGGAGGTAAGATATACTCCTCGATCCCAGACGATTCGGGACTATGGGCAGGGGAGGAGGAAGATCCTTGGTGCGTGGTGGGAGAGGCGGGCTCTTGGTGTGAGGTGGAGCCTTCGTCCTCTTGGGAGGACGCACTTGGGTGTACCACCTAATCACGTGCAGCAGAATGAGGAGCAGGTTCAGGAAGCCCCGCGCTCCCAGACACTGGCTGGAGAACTCAGTGTATTTCTCCATGAGCTCCTCTTGCCTTTTGATGCGGTCTTCATGGTTCCTCAACATCTGGTGGCTGGTCACGTATTTACCCACCACGGGCATCGAGGCCCACCAGCTCCTCCCTGGTGGCGGGCAAGCCGTGTTGATGTTTTCTATACCAGGTGGCTTGAACGCCCCCAGCCACCAGGCTCCGTCACTCTTAACCCACTGACGGAATATCCTCAAGGATCCGTCATCCAAGTGGGTGAGGTCCAGGTAGGCCTGGAGGGCTATCCAGGTCACCACCGCCGCAAGGGATAATCCCAGGACGCCCCAGACAATGCATAACCGGGGTCCCTGTCTATGTGCCTTTGCACTGTCGAGGCGGAACCGTATGATGGCACCGAGGCACCCTGCGACAGTGGACACAGTTATGGCTACTAAGCCCGCGATGGCCATTAAGCACGGCATGGTATTGCTATTGGTACGGAT
>JACEEZ010001898.1:127500-146054 GCA_016584305.1 Chionoecetes opilio
GAGAGAGAGAGAGAGAGAGAGAGAGAGAGAGAGAGAGAGAGAGAGAGAGAGAGAGAGGAGAGAGAGAGAAGAGAGAGAGAGAGAGAGAAGAGAGAGAGGAGAGGAGAGAGAGAGCGAGAGGAGAGCGAGAGGAGCGAGAGAGAGAGAGAGAGAGAGAGAGAGAGAGAGAGAGGAGAGAGAGAGAGAGAGAGAGAGAGAGAGAGAGAGAGAGAGGAGAGAGAGAGAGAGAGAGAGAGAGAGAGAGAGAGAGAGAGAGAGAGAGATATTACCGCCGCGCGCTATATTTGTGCGTTAGCGTTTATTTTATATTCTTAATTCTTATTACTATGTAACTGTTACACTAAGAAATACAGCATCATCTTTTTACTGTTTATTATGTAATGAGAGTAGGAGTACTGTATACTCTTATCAACACTCACTACTGTACTTGTATGAATACATCCTACAATATTATGTTACCATAAAGACAAGTGCACACTGGGAGTTATGTCACAGTGTATCACTTCACCGTATCGAAACAGAGGATACGGCATTACTAGGATCTCTGTATAAGAGGGTAACGCCATTCATTGGCCCTATGTTAAACGCTACTGGGCACCATCTTGCTGCCCGGGCCTCTCCGTTCACTCTAGACCTGCGGAAGTTCTCAAGGCATGACATCGCAGTATATCATGTTATACATGTATACATTATATACTGTTATCAAAGGAAATGTTTGTTCTATAAGATTATCACATAAAACACAGTATAAGACATTAAATAAATGCCGTTATGAAACTCTTAAGAAATATGCATGAACTTAAAATTCTCTTCAGCTCGTCGCCATTTAAAAATTTGTGAGACAACGTATAACATGGAACCAGGTAAGACCTGTTCAGAAAACAATTTTTTCCTATTTTTATACGCCCCTGCAAGGTTTCCCATGCTTTTTGACCTGGAAAAGCCGAAAATCACAAACATTTTGAGCTAAAATGACAGGAACCGTTGCCTCATTGGACCTCAAGTTATTAAGCCCGCGACAGTAGAAACGTGCCTAATTTTGCCTTCCGCCAGACTTTTTTTCACCTGAGACTTTTGTTACAATTGGGATAGAACAACAAATAGGGTATCAAATAGAAGCATTTTTAATATTATTTCTGAAAAAACAATCCAAGTAAACATTCAAGAAAAAAAGACACATCATATCCAGAAAAAAAGCAAAATTTTCTGAAAATTTCATATAAATTTCATAAATATTACAATCTTGACATCAAAAAATGTGTGACAAAGACTCTAAAACTATTTTCATGTGGCAGAAAACTCTATGTCTATGTCAGAAGGACACTTCACAGTCATTTTTCAGAGTTTGCTTCTTGAAGCTATCAAATCGCTCACGGTTGTATTCCACAGTTTGAAGAAGGACTGTTTAGCTGAGAATCTGTGGTAATGATGTTTGCGAAATCAGTCATCATCTTGACTCCCCGCCAGCAATGTCATTCACTACTTTTACATTGCTGACATTTTCCCGGGGGCCCTTGCTGTAGTCATCACTCCTTGGCCATGTCGCCACAGGTTGCAGAAGCCAGTCATACTCAATGCCAAGGGTGTCAAGCAGAAGATGACTCTCTGGACCAACTAGATCAGCCAGAGTCGTCTTGGCTGTAACCTGAGGGAACATAGGTTTCCCTCGTCTGAAGCTATCGGGCTTCTCAGTGGCGTGCAGCTTGGCAGCAATGTCCTCTTCTCTTTGTCACTGAGTCTGCTACCGAAGAGAGCGAACGGCACAACCTCCTGTGTCAGGTACCACTTGTGGTTTCAAGTTTTTGTAGCACTGCCTGAGCAATCTCTGGACCTGTTCTTTTGAACTTCATCATGTCCTTCATGACTGCAGATCATTTGCAGGAGCATCTGCAGCAAGTGTAGATGACATCCACATGGGTGTATAGAACAGTCCTAGGAAGAGGTTGAGGCGTTCCAGCTTCACAACAGTTTCTTCATCGTATTTCCAGCTGCTCAGCAAACATGAACATCTTCATAGAATACAGGTTTCTGGCCATGCACCTGGCCTGATGAATGGCTCCAGGACGACTCCAGGGGATTCCGCAGGGAGGCGTGTCTCCAAGGACGATCAGTGTAAGCTCAGCCATCTCACGGTAGTCAGCTCTAGGAGGCTTCTCCGACCCCAGGATTTCCTGTAGTATTTCCTTGCACTCTTTCTTCTTTTTATTCAACCATTTTTGTCTGATGGACAGGGTTGTAGGGTTGTCTGTGGTAAGATCTGTCCAAACGTCCTTGAAGTGCTTGAACCCAAAGGGTTCTCTGGGCTCTTGACCTTGCCAAACAGATTCTCCCATACAGCACCAACCAGCACTTCTAGAATGTGGTGTCTGCAGGCCAGGTAGAACACCTTCCTGTCAAGCTGTTGCTCCCCGAAGCTTGGCAGCTCCCCGAGTACTCCACTGTTGCTGGCCGTTGTGTCAAACACAAGGGCAGTGATCACTCCAGTAAGCCCCCAGCCTGCACAAATCCATGGATGCCTCTGCCTGAGCCGTTCCTGTTGAGCTGTCTATCACTGGTACTCCCATACTTGCCTTCAGGATATGCAGGTGGGCCTGAGACAAGCACAGCCAGAGTCTCTGACGTGGTCCCAGGATCACTTCCCAGGACATCTCTCACATCTTGCCATCCCAGTGGAAGCAGCATACTTGGGAGGGTCCTCGCTAAATGCTGCCATGTACTCCTGGCTGATGTGGTACCTTGTCAGCATCCTGTTTCGTCTCGTTTTTTGAGGTTTAGATGACAAACTTGTCCAGGGCAGCTCCACCAGCCTTCAATGTAGCAGAGACTAAGGGGTGTCACTTGATTTTCAGACAATCCCAGACGATCAGCGGTACTGCAGATGTCAACACACTCCATGACCCTCCTGGGGAAATGTGAGAGTCACAGTGTCTTGGTGATGTGGGAAAATCCAGGACGAGGTTGTTGGTAATCCATGTCCTCTGCATTCCTTCACTGTCGGTTGGGTCAGCCCAGGTAGACAAAATCAGCAGCAGTCCTTCGCTGTGTGGCAGCTGAAAAATTGTAGAAATTTTGTGACAAATTCATATCTTGTTCCTCTCTCGCTGCAGTCTTTCAGCCCTCTCTGCTTGCTGCTGGGACCGTGACTCAAATATCTTGTCATGACCAGACATGGGGGCCTTTCTCTCTGTCTTCTGATCCTGGTAGAACCTGATGTCCTTGTCCTTCTTCTCCCTTGATAGCAGTCGGTTTCTCTCTATTTCCTGGATGGCATCTGAAGCTCCTATGTCGAACAGGCTATCTAATTCCAGGACAAAGGCACTCCTTTTCCCTCCCGGGTCACCTGTTCTACCTTTATTCCTTGCTAGATCTCTGTGCTTTTTTTTGAAGTGTCATGAAATGCTGCGCTGCATTGTACTTGGTCATGGTCTTGATCCTAGCCATCTGCCAGAATGGGATGATAGCCTCCCCTGTTTCATTGGCGAAGTCTTGATGCTTAGGATTCCCTGTATTTTCTGGCAAAAATCCCGGAGATGGAGGAAGTACTGGAAGGCCTGTCTGTTGGTGGGTAACTGGGGGCCCACTGATGCTGGATGATGGGGAGCCGATCAGGAAGGTTTCTGTAGCAAAATCTAGTAGCAGGTCGGCGTGACGCTTGTCTCTGGACTGCAGGTGGAGGTTCTGAGATGTCAAATTTGCGTCCTCGGAGCTCCTTGCTTACTGCCATAGTGAAGTTATATTGTGAAGTATCTCTGGATTTGTTAGCAGGTTTCAACAGATCTGCAACAAACATAACAGACCATTAGATGTCATGCTAAAACCATTGTGAATTTGTGACTGGAGTGAAATAGATTATATTTAGTTTAATTTTTTTGAAAATTTGTCTGTAAATATCACATGTAATATTTCCATAAATGTTTCTATGCATTTTGATGTTTCAGTCAGCATCTAATTACTTGCTTTAACATGCTTATGTCCATTTATTGGTGAAAAAATAGGCGAAAACAAACATCAAAATGCTCCGAAACTGGCGTTTCAGAAAACGTGTATAGAATAGAATTTCATGCTTCATGAGGCAAAGGTTCCTGACATTTTGGTTTATAATGGTTGTAGTTTTCGACTTTTCCAGGTCAAAAAGCATTGGAAACCGTGCAGGAGGGTATAAAAATAGGAAAAAATTGTTTTCTGAACAGGTCTAACGGGACAAGTTGCCACGCCGCCACAACCAACCATTGATGCAATAGAATACCCGGACGGGGCGAGTTGCCCCTCCGCCACAACCATCCATTGATGCAATATAAGTAATACCTGGACGGGACGAGTTGCCCTGCATCCACAACCAACCATTAGACTATAAAAAAACAAATGGAAATGTTTTTGTTTGATTTGCATCAGATCAGATGATGTTGTTGGGGTGTTGCCTTTCTGTAACGGCACCCCATTTGTATTGATTTCTTTTGAGTTGCATGTATTGGAGAAAAATGTATTGAACGCCATAAACATATGCCTATTCTTGTTCTAAATGTTTTGAAGTCCTACATCATACATTACTATTTTTTTATAAGATGTAAGTATATATTGAAATCCAAATTATAGCCCATATATCTCGGACCAGGCTTGCCGCGCTGCCTTGATCGCCGGGCTCATAGCGGGTTTGAGTTTGTTGTATGAGTGCAAAGCTGTAGTGGTAAATGTTTAGTGTTTTAAGTAAGGATTGTGTGATATTTTTGGAAGGCGAGAAGGGAGAGGGAATGGAAGTTAGAGAGAGAGAGAGAGAGAGAGAGAGAGAGAGAGAGAGAGAGAGAGAGAGAGAGAGGAGAGAGAGAGAGAGAGAGAGAGAGAGAGAAGAGAGAGAGAGAGAGAGAGAGAGAGAGAAGGGGAGAGAGAAAAGAGAGAGAGGGAAGAGAGAGAGAAGGAGAGAGAGAGAGAGAGAGAGAGAGAGAGAGAGAGAGAGCAAAAAAAAAATCACACAGATAACAGACAGGAAGATACACAGACACGATACCACCCGCGATTAATAAAGCGATTACATTATAAAAGTTTAATATTATATCAATAAAATAAATTCTCATGATTCTTTAGCTTTTAACAACATTAAGTCTTACTTTTCCTCATGCTCGTATCCAGAAAAATATTTCAACTAATGCCTGGTAAGGTAGGAGGAAGGGGTGGGAAGAGTACTGACGCGGGAAGCTAAACGATTTAAAGAATAGATGACTATATATAATTGTAGCATAGTTAATGAGTATAAATAAAATGTGTCAAATATACCAGATTCTTAACATAAATCCATTATCTGATAAGAATTTTCATACAACAAGAACATATATAAGTAAATAATATTAACAAGTCATATTTTGGTGTGTTTGTTTCATGTTTTTTAGTTTCTTTGGGTTTACTTAGTTACTTTGAAAGGAATTGATACCTTTTAGTTACTTTTCCAAACACAGAATAGATCTAGTCGTGTTTGGACATGTTTGATTGCTTCCCGGGGATTAGTCAATGGGAGGCTGTGACGTCCCTACATCAAGCCCTGTGATTGATCAACAATCTCACCTAATAAGCGGACCAGGATTCCCCTAATATTTTACAATAGTTCATAACCAGATTTGGAATATTTCATTCGTTACTCAAATATGCAATTCAAAGGGCCTCTTTAACTGGCCTATAAAAATGTAAAAAATAGAAATAACGAATAAATCTATAATAATATAAGCGAAAGTGTGTCTGTCTGTCTGTCTGTCTGTCTGTCTGTCTGTCTGTCTGTCTGTCTGTCTGTCTGTCTGTGTGTGTGTGTGTGTGTGTGTGTGTGGTATAGGTTCCGCCCCCCGTGGCGCAATCACCTCATATGGCACATTTTTGGAACCGGGTTGACCAGGGGAAGGTTTTAAGCCCAATTATGTGATGATCCGATCACTTTTTTTTTTTTTTTTTTTTTTAGCAGCCTATTAGCGATAATTGTGAAAAAAAAGTGGGTTGCGAGAATTGAGGAAACCTTGATGTAGGGTGATGGGTAATGGGTGAGTGAATGGGTGGGGTGATGGGTAATGGGTGTGGGGTGATGGGTGAGTGAATGGGTGGGGGGTGATGGGTTGGGGGTGATGGGTGATGGTGAGGGAATAGGTGTGGGGGGTGAATGGGTAATGGTAAATATAAGCGAAAGTGTGTCTGTCTGTCTGTCTGTCTGTGTGTGTGTGTGTGTGTGTGTGTGTTGTGTGTGTCTGGTATAGGTTCCGCCCCCCGTGGCGCAATCACCTCATATGGCACATTTTTGGAACCGGGTTGACCAGGGATGATTTTAAGCCCAATTATGAGATGATCCGATCACTTTTTTTTTTTTTTTTAGCAGCCTATAGCGATAATTGTGGAAAAAAAGTGGGTTGGCGAGAATTGAGGAAACCTTGATGTAGGGTGATGGGTAATGGGTGAGTGAATGGGTGGGGTGATGGGTAATGGGTGTGGGGTGATGGGTGAGTGAATGGGTGGGGGGTGATGGGTTGGGGGGATGGGTATGGGTGAGGGAATAGGTGGGTGGTGATGGGTAATGGTAAATATAAGCGAAAGTGTGTCTGTCTGTCTGTCTGTCTGTCTGTGTGTGTGTGTGTGTGTGTGTGTGTGTGTGTGTGTCTGGTATAGGTTCCGCCCCCCGTGGCGCAATCACCTCATATGAAACATTTTTGGAACCGGGTTGACCAGGGGAAGGTTTTAAGCCCAATTATGAGATGATTCCGATCATTTTTTTTTTTTTTTTTTTAGCAGCCTATTAGCGATAATTGTGAAAAAAAAGTGGGTTGCGAGAATTGAGGAAACCTTGATGTAGGGTGATGGGTAATGGGTGAGTGAATGGGTGGGGTGATGGGTGAGTGAATGGGTGGGGGTGATGGGTTGGGGGTGATGGGTGAGGGAATAGGTGGAGGGTGATGGGTAATGGGTGAGTGAATGGGTGTGTGGTGATGGGGTAATGGGTGAGTGAATGGGTGGGGGGTGATGGGTAATGGGTGAGTGAATGGGTGGTGGGTGATGGGTAATGGGTGAGTTGAATGGTGGGGGTAATACATACATTTCTACATCCATGATTTCAGGAAAGTTAGAAGGGGCTATCTGGAGAGTCCGTGTTTGGTGGGCCGAAGGCCCACCAAACACAGGTGGTGGGCCGAAGGCCCACCACCAATAGCCCTCCGCAGGAGCTAGCCAAAAAGTCCGCCCGGAGGGCGGCTTTGCGGCTAGTAAGTAAATAAATGAAAATACATATTATTTATAATACACGAAGGTAAGGCGCTTTGTTCTCAATATAAAAATGAACCCTCCCTCAGGTGTTCCAATACGCTTACCTGTGTTCCCGCCTTAATTAGCCAGGTGTGTAGGGCTCCCTCCCGTCCAAAACCTCATCTTTACTTCATGCTCCCCTACCTGTATTTAAGGTTTAAATCAGGTGTGAGTATTCGAAAGGGGAAGCTTATGAAGGGAACCACATATTCTAAAGTAATACACTATTTATCATAGGTTTGTCTTTATAGTGTGTGTGTGTGTGTGTGTGTGTGTGTGTGTGTGTGTGTGTGTGTGTGTGTGTGTGTGTGTGTGTGTGTATGTGTGTGTGTGTATATGTGTGTGTGTGTGTGTGTGTGTGTGTGTGTGTGTGTGTGTGTGTGTGTGTGTGTGTGTGTGTGTGTGTGTGTGTGTGTGTGTGTGTGTGTGTGTGTGTGTGGTGTGTGTGTGTATATATATATACCACCAAAACTCCTTGGATTCAAAACCTATATACGCACACACAACAAATCGATTCCAGTCGCAAACATAATAAATCAATCATTGGGGGCATACGCAGGGGGGCGCGTCGCCTCGCCCACCCTACGACGCCACTCCCGGGGGTCACCACGCGCGAGTCCCCATGCAGGCTCCTTTCCCATACAAAGCAGCTGTCGACAAGAAACATCAACTTGCCCCAGCCACGAGCCTTGTGGGCGCCCCCGTGGCCTCCTCCACGCCGGATTGTCTTACAGATAGAGCCCGATGGGAAGGATCGGTTTCAGGGTAGCGTGCCACATGCCCATATATCCGAAGTTGGCGCTGACAGAGTATGCAGGTAATAGGCCTCGATTCAGTCTCACGGTGCAATCGCTGATTTGACACGTAATCATTCCAGCGATACCCCATTATTCTGCGAAGACACTTAACACCAAGGCATCGATTCGTCTCTTCAAGTCGCTATTTAGTGTCTATGTCCCACAACCATAGAGTAAGACAGGGATCACAAGCGACTTGAAGATCCGGATCCTTGTTCTCCTGCATAGGTACCGACAACGCCAAATACTCCTGCTAAGCGAGTCCATAACACCGTGGGCTATGCCAATACGCCGTAAGACTTCTTGACGTGACCCGCCGTCATTATGGACTGCGCTACCAAGGTATGTAAAACTTTCCAAGAACTCAATGTCCTCGCCGCACGCATGAACAGACTGTACTGTTTCATCTAGTAAGCCTCTAAACACCTGGACCTTGGTCTTAAGCCAGGAAACCTCAAGTCCCAAAGGCTTTGCCTCCTCGTGCAGCGCCTCGAGAGCCATCACCAGGACCTCCAGCGACTCAGCAAAGATTACTGCATCATCGGCAAAAACAAGATCAGTGATCTTGGTGTTGCCGACGGATGCTCCACAATCACTTTGATCTACAACCTTGTCCAATACCCAGTCCATACAAGCGTTGAAAAGTGATGGGGCAAGGACGTACCCTTGCCTCACTCCTTTATTCACAGGAAAGAAGCTGGATACACCTGCCTCACACTTCACAGCACTCTCAGTCCCAAAATACAGACCAGTTATCAAACCAATAGTCCTTGCAGGAATCCTGCGAGGTCGCAGAAGATCCCAGAGTGACTCACGATGCACTGAGTCAAACGCCTTCTTGAGATCAACATAGGCTGCAAGCATCCCCTGTCGAAACTCACGTCGGCGTTCCACCAGGACACGAAGCGCTAGGATACGGTCCGTTGTTGACTTACCAGGCGTGAACCCTGACTGCTGAGATCTCTGATGCTTCACCAGATGACTGCAGATCCGCGTCAGCAATAGATGGGCAAGCACCTTGCCTGGCACGCTGAGTAGTGTAATACCACGGTAATTGTTGCAGTCCTTATGGTCCCCTTTCCCTTTCCAGATAGGGACGACCAGCTCCCCAGCAAACATAAGGGATCCTATTAATACGACTTGGACCACATTTATACAAGTAATACGATTAAATCCGCGACGTAATCCTCTTACACTCCTCTTATATAGCATTTCAAATCAGTTTATAGCCCATTGAATTCCCTTCCATCACATTCCCGCTCCTTAACACATCACTAATCTGCTAAGGTTTATACCTGAGTGAGTCTGAGTAACCAATCAATAGGTAGGAAGCTTTTGAAGGACTCCAATGACGGCTCAGATACTGATTTTTATATTAATATTACAGGGAATGTCATGGTAAAAGATAAATAGAGGAAGGAGTTGCACATAAGAGGTAAGAAAAAAAGCACATGAGAGGACAGAACGGAAAGGAACATCGTAGGAGGAAGAGGAGGAAGTGAAAGAGGCAAAGGAAGGATGAAGAGATATGAAAGAGGTAACAAAATAATCAAACCCGTCCTCTGAACTCTTCATTAGTCTGAGAGCCAGGTGAAGGAGGGAACAGGTGAGGGGAGAAGAAGAGGGAAATGAGGAGGAAGAGGGAAGATCGAAGGGAAGAGGTAAACATAAGAGGAAAATATTGCATGGTTTTGAAATTTACCGCCTTAAGTGAAAAGGTGTGTTCACTTATAGCGTATTTTCGCGACCGCTCTGGCCCGGTCTGGACTGGGCTAGTCCCGGGCGGTCACTGTTTTTGCGAGGCAGTCTAGAACGGTTCAGCCCAGTCCAGTCCGGTCCGACCCACATACCAGGACCACCTTGGACCAGTGTGGGGAGAACTGGCGCATGCGCACTACAGTCAGCGGGGAAGGCGACCAGGAGCTTCTCGTGCTGCTGATAAGACATGAAACACCATGATGGCCGACCATAAGACTAAAGTATCACAGGCGTGGTAGTTGTAAAGTCTTCAGCACAGGTTAAAAGGCGGACGACAAAAAGGATATTGACAAGATGGACGCCTGCCGCCTCCACAGTTCAGTTCAGTACCGCCCACTCGATCCCCCAGCCAATAGGAACGACGAATGGGACGGGGCCAGTCTCGATGTATTTTCGCGACCATCAGTCCACCCTGACCCGGTTCGGACTGGACTGAAGCAGGGCGGTGAACGTCACGAAAATGCGCTAATAGTCAAATTATTATGTCTCTCTCTCTCTCTGATCTCAACGCAAAATCTTACTTGCGATTGATTAAATCCACTCTACAAATCCCTTGCCGAGATTTGTATTTTAAAAATAAAAAATTATAGGGAGGGAGTAGGAACTTGTGGAATATTTCTTAACATTTCTTAATCAATGAACAATAACATATCATCCTGAACATTCCTCACGCCCTCGGAGCCTTGGTGAAGCCTTAAGAAGCAAAGGAACCATTAATACTTATACGTAAACCAAACCTGCCCCACTAGGTAGCCGTGACGGAAAGTCATCATGATATAACAAGCAAACTATCCAAGAAATACCTATATGAGGAGGGCGTGTGTGCATCCACCGTGCGTCAGGCATCGGCAGGTACTTCTACAGGAGGGAAGGGCAGGTGGGAACGCCGTGGTGGCTTGATAACATAGAAAAGAAGGGATAGACACACTCAGGAACGATGTAGTTATGACGTCGCCCGGTGATGCGAGGACGCGGTGACGTGAGGACCAGTGTTGTGCAGGGCGGGGGCGGGAGGAGCAGTCGGGAGGCAGTGGGGAGACGATAGGCAGTGGGGAGGCGGGATGCAAATGGACGGGACGCATATTCACCAACTGTATACAGCAGGGGCACTCCGATTCAAGTATGGGACATTGTGGAGTTTTAAGGCAGACCCAAAGAAAACGAGCGCGAAACAACACACCGTATGGTGGAAGTAATTTGCTTTTACTCTGTCCTACGTAAGTATAGCCTGGGTTCTTATATGTTATTTGTTGTGTATTTACATATATTGTTAAGATAATAGCAGCAAACAGGCGCAAAAGGCGGAAAAGATAAATGTTTACGGGGATAAATAAGCTGAGAACGGTTCAAATAGAGATTTCAAAATAATATATCGAAAAACTAAGTCCAGATTCGTGATCAGCACGTACAAAATAGGAACAAAGCAAGTGTCATCAAAATCTGGGGCACAAAAAAAATTGGCCAAATTTTGAAGGCAAATTAAGTCCTTGGAACATGTCGTAAAACCAAATCAAGCCAGAGTTTTGGTTTATTTCGCAGCCTAAAATGTTGAAAAGTTGTATTTCCATACATTCGTGAAATTCTTGTTAATAAGAAGTATACATCTTTCGATGTGCAATAATAATTATGTTATATATTATATCATCAAAAGAGAATATTTTCTTGTGTAACAAATATTTACAGGGATAAATAAGTTGAGCATGGGTAGTATAATATGTCTATTCCAACACATTGCGATCTGCGTGTCTAAACAACGTTCATGTCACTAACTTGGACAATAGCGGATTGACAAGATTTAAATTATATATATATATATATATATATATAATTATATATATATATATATATATATATATATATATATATATAAAATATATTATATAAAATATAATATATAATATTATAAAATTATAAAATATATATAAAATATATATGGTGCGAGAGAGAGAGAGAGAGAGAAGAGAGAGAGAGGAGAGAGGAAGAGAGGAAGAGAGGAGAGGAGAGAGAGAGAGAGAGAGAGAGAGAAGAGGGGGAGAGAGAGAGAGAAGAGAGAGAGAGAGAGAGGAGAGGGGAGGGGAGGGGAAAAAGGAGAGGAGAGAGGGGAAGAGAATCAGAATCAGAAAAAAAAAATCAGAATGCTTTATTCCATAATGTAACAATGGCTTTTTCTCCTTCCTACTAAAATAACATATACATGGTGAAATATAGTTACATGAAAGAATGTAGATTACTTACATAAAAAAGACATAATCATATATGTATATAAAATAACAAAGCATAGTGTATAATTAATTATGATATTTAAAAATTTCTTAGCAAAGGCCACCTTGAAGAGCGTAAGTATTATGGCTTTTTGAAACTCGTGAGTGATGACGGGAGTTCTTTTATATTAGTAGGGAAGCTTGTTCCATGCTTTTCGGTCCACTTACTAAAAAGAAGGGCACCATTGTCTGTGTTCACTCTTGGGACAAATAGGTTTCGATTTTGTCTTGTTATGCAGTCATTTATCGTGTTACAAATGGTAAAAATTCAATAGCCACTCAGGATAATACTTATGGGTCACTTTATACACCATCATGCATTGATCAAATTTCACTTTTTCTTTCATCTTTCATTTCTTTCTTTCATATCAGAGAGAGACAGAGAGAGAGAGAGAGAGAGAGAGAGAGAGAGAGAGAGAGAGAGAGAGAGAGAGAGAGAGAGGAGAGAAGAGAGAGAGAGGGGAGAGAGAGAGAGAGAGAGAGGAGAAAAGAGAGAGGAGAGGAGAGAGAGAGAGAAGAGGAGAGAGAGAAAGAGAAGGAGTATAGGTGAAGGGAAGGGTGTAGGAGTGAAGGGAAGGGTTTAGGGGTGAAGAGAAAGTGTAGGGGTGAAGGGAAGGATATGGAGAGCAGGGAAGGGTGTAGGGGTGAAGGGAAGGTGTAGGGGTGAAGGGAAGGGTGTAGGGGTGAAAGGAAAGGTGTAGAGATGAAGGGAAGGGTGTAGAGGTGAAGAGAAGGGTGTGGAGGTGAAGGGACGGGAAGGGAGGGAGAGGACGGAGCGAGGGAGATGACTGAGGCTGATGACGTCACGGCCCATCGCTCAGGCCCTGTATAAAGAAGGCCGTGGCTGTACTCGAATCTGGACATAGTTTCTCGATATATTGTTTTGAAATCTCTATTTGAGCCGTTCTCAGCTTATTTATCCCCGTAAACATGTCTTTTACGCCTTTTGCGCCCGTTTGCTGCTATTATCTTAACAATTATGTAAATACACAACAAATAAAAATATAAGAACCCAGGCTATACTTACGTATGACAGAGTAAAAGCAAATTACTTCCACCATACGGTGTGTTGTTTCGCGCTCGTTTTCTTTGGGTCTGCATTAAAACTCCAGAATTTCCCACACTTCAATCGGAGTGCCTCTGCAGTATACAGTTGGTGAATATGCGGAAGAGACTCGGGAGGCAGTGGGAGGCGGGAAGCGGCGGAGGCGGGAGGCGGAGGGGCTGGGAGCGTGGCCACCGAGATGACATGTCATCTCGGTGGCCACGCTGGGAGGTGGTGGGGACGGCGGGGAAGGGAGGCGGTGGGGAGGTGGGAGGCAATGGGGGAGGCGGGAAGCAGTAGGCAGTGGGAGGCGGGGAGCAGCGGGGGAGGCTGGGGACAGTGGGGAGGGAGGCGTTGGGGAGGCGGCGCAGGGCATGTAAAATGATGGTTCCTTCTCGTTTTCCATATCTTCTATTTACTAATATTTTCCCTGGTACTCGTATTCATTCGTTAACCAAAACGTTAATACTGATTTAATACATGCATGTTCTTCATCCCAAGTGTTGTATGATACTATTGTGTTGACGAGGTTAGTTTTATTTCTTTTCTCGAATGTTCTGCGCGCAGTCAAGGCAGAAATGCAGCATACATGCCAGATGTCATCTATCTATCTATCTATCCCTTAACTATGTAGGTGAATGCATGACATTTTCTTTTTAGTTGATAGGGAACTGTGATTTAGGAAACTCTGTAGTGTAGTGGTTAGCACGCTCGGCTTACAACCGAGAAGTCCCGGGTTCGATCCCCGGGCGGAGCGAGAGATAGATGGGTGATCTTTCTTAAATCCCTAGCCCCTGTCCACCCAGCAGTGAATGGGTACCGGGTGCCAGCCGGGGGTTTGTAATCCCCCTCCTCCCCCCGGGGTGGTGGCTTCGGCCAACACTAATATGCAGCAGCGGTAGATCACTATGGCTCTGAGGCATTATCCTCTAAACAAAACAAACAAACAAGATATATATATAAGGTGTTAGGGACATTTTACGTGGCAATCTCTAATATACTATAGCAGTAGCCGTGTGTATGTGTGTGTGTGTGTGTGTGTGTCTGTCGATCTGTCTGTCTGTTTTGGGTAGCCGAAACTGTAAATTCAATTTTGATAAGAGTAGGCTCACAAAATTACAAATAAATCGTAGGTGGTAAGCGGTTTGGTCCCATGTCGATTGAATAATTTTGAAGGGGGTTTTTGGGCTAAAAACCCTTATGAATATTAGATTACAGGAAAAACTCTGCAGTAACGTCTTGCCGCATTTCACAAACACAGTAGACTCATGGACATACGTTTGTGTGAGTGTGTGTGTGTTGCAATCACACGGAACACAAAGGGTTGGAATCACACCGAACGTGGTCTACCCCGAGGCACTTTGGCCAGTGACCAACGACAGCAACAACACGATGGAGTTTGCAATCACATGTTGTCTAATATATACTACTACTACAAACATCAATACATGGGTCCGAAGGCCCCACAAGCACTTGTAATATACTATAGGAGTAGCCGTGTGTCTGTGTGTGTGTGTCTGTTTTGGGTAACCGAAACTGTAAATTCAATTTTGATGAGAGTAGGCTCAATAAATCGCAAATAAATCGTAGATGGTAAGCGACTTGGTCCCATGTCGATTGAAACATGTTGAAGGTTTTGGGCTAGAAACACTTTTCAGCGATTAGATTACAGGAATGAACTCTGCAATAACGTTTTGCCGCATTTCACTAATTCCGTAGACTCATGGACTTACCGTTTGTGTGCGTGTGTGAGTGTGTGTGTGTGTGTATGTGTGTGTGCTTGCAGGACAGGCGTGGGGCTGGGGTGAGACATGCGTGGGACTGGGGTGAGGCAGGCGTGGGGCTGGGGTGAGACAGGCGTGGGGCTGGGATGAGACAGGCTACGGTGGTGGTAGGTGGTCTACCCCGAGGTACTTTGACCAGTGACCAACGACAGCAACAACACGATTAGAGTTTGCACTCACATTGTTGTTTAAAATATACTACTACTACAAACATCAATACATGGAACCGAAGGGCCCACAAGCACTTGTAGGAGACTATACGTGGAGATAGGAGATTGTAGGAGGCGGTAAGAGAATACAAGTAGCGATACGAGACTGTAATTGGGGTGCAGGGGGGACTAGGCTGCCACTGACTGATAAACTGCCAAAATGGTCGGCTACTTAAGTTGTCGGTGGCTCTGTTCATCGGTATTTACTAATATATTCTTGTATGTAGTGATTCTGATAATTCTTACAAGCCATTTTTCGATTTATATTATGTTTGAGCCTATAGACTATAGAGCCTTCAATTTTTATTTTCCATAAGGGCTCCGGTGGTTTGACCCAATTAGAGGGCTGTGATGGTTGTCCCCCGCCCGTGGTGGCGCAGGCTGGATGTTTTGAGTGACACCTGTGCTAGTTTGGGGCTCATGCCCCCCCTGGTGCCCCGGTCCTCTTCGATAGGATATATAGGTCGTCTAGAGTAGACTCAACAGCAGCGGTTCTTAACCTGGGGGGCGCGTCCCCTAAGGGGGGCGTAGGTAATTACTAAGGGGGGCGTGAGCCAAGAGAGAACAAGGAAGAACTGTCAATTTTTAATTAAAGCTCACCCTTTTTCGCTTTAAAAACCCTTTCGCGCGCGAGAATGAACGAACAAAGACGCTACAGAGAAGCAAGTGTGGCTGATAAATTCTACGGTGACGCCTTATCAGGTTTCACCAATTCTACAGACTTTTATGCTATACAGTATTATTTTTTGTTATTATTATTACTATTATTAATGCTATCTTTTATAATTTCTATTATCAGCATTATTATGATTGGTATTATTATTATTATTGTTGTCATTGTTACTGTTTTTCTGTTATTTTTATAATAATTATTATTATTACTATTATTTGGTCAAAATTACCATTATTACTATTATCAATATAAGTATCATTATCATTATCATTATCATAACTATTGTTATTATTATTTATTAATCTTACCATTATTATTACAAAATTTTATTAGTATACCCATCAGTTATTATTTTTAAACTACCGCAAGCGCCTCCGGGCGGACTTATTGGGTACCCCTGCGGGGGGGCCATTGGGGGGCCTTCGGCCCCCCCTTCAACTTCCAGATAGCCCCTTTTGCTTTCCTAAATCAAAGGGTGAGAAATGTTGTATTCCCCCCACCCTTACTCACCCCCTTACCCTCACTCACCCAGGTTTTCCCCAATTCTGCAAAACCCCCATTTTGTTTTCACAAATTTTCGCTAATAGGGGCTAACAATAAAAAAAAAAAAATAAAAAATGTGGATCATCCCATAAGTGGGCTTTTAAAAAAAATTCACTCACCCCCAACCCCACCCCCCCCCCCATTCACTCACCCTCACCCCCAAAACCCCTTACCTAAAACCCCCCCTTTACTCACCCATTCCCATCACCCTACATCAAGGTTTTTCCCCAATTTGAACCCTTTTTTTTTTCACAATTTTCGCTAAAAGGCTGAAAAAAAAAAAAAAAAAAAAAGTGATCGGGGTCATCCTATAAGTGGGCTTAAAACCTTCCCCTGGGCGACCCGGTTCCAAAAAAATGCCATGAGGGATTCCCCCACAAGGGGGGGGCAACCTATCGCGGACACACATACAGCAGAACAGACAAAACACTTTTGCTTTTAAAATTTTTTAAGATAATAATATTATTAATATCATTAATTATTATTATTATAATTATAAGTATTAATATTATTATTATTATTATTTATATTATCACTATTATACGACCAGAACGTGACCTATTTTTGATCAAGCTCTCGCTGCTCGTTTTCTCGCTCGCAGTGCGGCCGCGCCCTAATTGTTATCAATGCTGGCCCTAATTATTAATACAATGCCTAACAGAACACTGATTTTTCTTTCGTTTTCTTTCAGAGCTGCTCGTCTGTAAATACAACTCACCTGTATCAATGTAGGGAATCTGACTCTGCGTCATTTTCTTGGAACAAAATAATAATGACCGAGCTAACATGAATAACGTACAGGTGAACCGCTATACAGTGTGCAAGTCATCTCATGCAGCTTATGTCCTTTAGAGTAGTTCGGCTGAAATTATGTTGCATATCGCAAAGTTACTGTATACTCTCTCTCTCTCTCTCTCTCTCTCTCTCTCTCTCTCTCTCTCTCTCTCTCCTCTCTCTCTCTCTCTCTCTCTCTCCTCTCTCTCTCTCTCTCTCCTCTCTCTCTCTATCTCTCTCTCTCTCTCGTCCTTATCTCTCTCTCTCTCTCTCTCTCTCTCTCTCTCTCTCTCTCTCTCTCTCTCTCTCTCTCTCTCTCTCTCTCTCTCTCTCTCTCTCTCTCTCTCTCTCTCTCTCTCTCTCTCTCTCTCTCTCTCTCTCTCTCTCTCTCTCTCTCTCTCTCTCTCTCTCTCTCTCTCTCTCCTCTCTCTCTCTCTCTCTCCCTCTCTCTCTCTCTCTCTCTCTCTTCTCTCTCTCTCTCATCTCTCTCTCTCTCTCTCTCTCTCTCTCTCTCTCTCTCTCTCTCTCTCTCTCTCTCTCTCTCTCTCTCTCTCTCTCTCTCTCTCATCTCTCGTCTCTCTCTCTCTCTCTCCTCTCTCTCTCTCTCTCTCTCTCTCTCTCTCTCTCTCTCTCTCTCTCAATCTCTCTTTCTATTAGATCTCTCCCTCCTCTCCTACTCTCGTCTCTCTCGTCTCTCTCCTCTCGCTCCCCCTCCTTTCTCTCTCCACAGCTCTGAATATGACGGTAGTTGACGATCACTCACTCCACCGTCAACCCCCTCACTACCTACGTCACACCAGCCACACTACACCCACGGTAGGCCACACCTACACTATAAGTCTACATTCACACCTCACTACACTAATCACAGGGTCCAAGTTGACAAAAAACCCAAACCCAGACACATTAGCTCATACCCAATCCAACACTCCTCGCTACGGGCCACATCCTTGTAAACCCCCATACATAATCTTCACCTAACGCCACCACACTCCTAAGCCACACCTTAAAGTCCTATCTTTGAGCCACAGCCCAGAGCCATTCCCTTTGAATATCGTGGTTACTCGGGCACTAAGCTAGCTTCCGTTTAGAGTTTCAGCTTCTTTTCTTGAGGCGAGGGAAAAAAAAAATGAGAATGAGGAGGAGGAGGAATACATAGAAATAACAGACACCAGGAGACCTATTGGTCCACAACAGGGGTAGCTGCTGAACTACATAACTACTAATATCACTTCATTAGGAATGTTGGCAAATTATACCATGTCCTAAGCAGATAGGAACATGAGTTTCGTAGTGAAGATGATAGGATTGAATATACTCACTACAACTACCACTAACACTATCGATCCGGGACTATAACTGATTCGCAGGGACATCAATACCTTTACTTTACAGTTTCTCGTCAAGTTGTTTAGGTTTTTTTGGGGGTTAAAAAATTTTCGGTATT
>JACEEZ010001898.1:154743-157243 GCA_016584305.1 Chionoecetes opilio
GATGTTGGGGTATTGGAGGTGTGTGTGGCATGGGTTTGGGGGGATGTTCGGTGTTATGAGGGTGTGTTGGGTATGGGGCTATTTGAGCGGATGTTGGGGTATTGCAGGTACTGTGTGTGGTACATGGGGTATTGGAGGGGTTTGGGGTATTGGAGGGTTTTGTGTGGGTAGTGGGGGTATTTTTGAGGGGATGTGGGGGTATTGGAGGGGGGGTTGTGGGTAGTGGGGTATGGTGGGGATGTTGGGGGTATTGGAGGGGGGGTGGGTAGTGGGGGTATTGGAGGGGATGTTGGGGTATTGGAGGGGGGTGTGGGTAGTGGGGGTATTGGAGGGGATGTTGGGGGTATTGGAGGGGATGTTGGGGGTATTGGAGGGGGTGTGGGGGTATTGGAGGGATGTTGGGGGTATTGGAGGGGGTGTGTGGGGTATTGGAGGGGATGTTGGGGGTATTGGAGGGGATGTTAGGGGTATTGGAGGGTGTGTGGGGGTAGTGGGGATATTGGGGGGGATGTTGGGGGTATTGGAGGGTGTGTGTGGGTAGTGGGGATATTGGGGGGGATGTTGGGGGTATTGGAGGGGATGTTAGGGGTATTGGGGGGCAAGTTGGGGGGCAAGAAGAAGGTTTTGGTGTGATGGACATTTAAGTGTTGCCTTTCTCACTCTCATTCTTTCCTCACCTCTTCTACTTTTAATTATCTCTGTAAACAACATTTTATTGCCATTATTTCCACGCATTCTTACTTTCCTCACAATTTTTACCCTACATTCTTCGTGTGTCAAATATATTATTATTCTACTGTATCCATCCTTTCCTCTCCTCTTCTGCTATTTATTCTCTTTCCCACTCTTTATTATCCTCCTAGCCCTTCCTTCCTTCCTTCCTTCCTTCCTTCCTTCCTTCATTCTACCCTTTCTTCTTTTTTTTGCCATTCATTCCTACTTTTATCACAATTTTTCCATCATTCCTACTTTTATCACAATTTTTTTCCATCATTCCTACTTTTATCACAATATTTTTCCATCATTCCTACTTTTCTCACAATTTTTCCATCATTCCTACTTTTAACACAATTTTTCCATCATTCCTACTTTTCTCCTTATTTTTTTCCATCATTCCTACTTTTATCACAATTTTTTTCCATCATTCCTACTTTTATCACAATTTTTTTCCATCATTCCTACTTATATCACAATTTTTTTCCATCATTCCTACTTTCATCACAATTTTTTTCCATCATTCCTACTTTTATCACAATTTTTTTCCATCATTCCTACTTTTATCACAATTTTTTTCCATCATTCCTACTTTTATCCTTATTTTTTTTCCATCATTCCTACTTTTATCACAATTTTTTTTCCATCATTCCTACTTTTATCACAATTTTTTTCCATCATTCCTACTTTTATCACAATTTTTTTTCATCATTCCTACTTTTATCACAATTTTTTTCCATCATTCCTACTTTTATCACAATTTTTCCATCATTCCTACTTTTATCACAATTTTTTTCCGTCATTCCTACTTTTATCACAATTTTTTTCCGTCATTCCTACTTTTATCACAATTTTTCCATCATTCCTACTTTTATCACAATTTTTCCATCATTCCTACTTTTATCACAATTTTTTCCCGTCATTCCTACTTTTATCACAATTTTTCCATCATTCCTACTTTTATCACAATTTTCTGAACATTTTAAATATAACATCCAGGAAACATACTATCCTATTCAATGGGTTAACATTATCACTCTGCATTAATGTCATACATTTTTTACATAGTTACTACAAACAGACTTTGTCATAAGATTTCTATACCAAAGAGTAATCCATTGATCTTTAAGCCTTTGTTCCACAGTTCTTGCCAATCATACTGGGTTAGTCACTTCCGGGTTCAACCACAGCCCTGACACGCCACAGCTACTTAACACTGATCTGATCTCCTTTAGCCAGGGTGATATGTACCGTCCAGCAGTGTCCAGGCGCACCAAACACTCATACAGAACATAAGAACACTTTTCAGGTTTTCCGGTGATTAGTCTAACCCAGTAATTTATCATTCTAACTGTTACATCACTAGCCATGGGATATACCCCGAGTTCCCCATAAACAATAGCATTACAGGTATTTCTCTGCACACAAAGCATGCGTTTGAGAAACTTCATATGTAAAATGTCTACTTCCCTATTTACAGCCTGTCCCCCACACCACAGCCATATAACAGTACGGGTAATACTCTACTTCTAAACAACTCCATTTGAAGATCTACAGGAAGCTCAAATGTCCTACACTTTCCAATAAGGCTGTACATAGCTCTTGTAGCTGATTCAGTGCATTCCTGGTGACATTTTCTAAATCTCCCATTGCTCGTCAATAACACTCCAAGGTACTTATAGTCTCCTAGTTTCCACATTTTCACTACCAAATTTAAAGTGATAGCCTTCAGTCTGGGCTCTTCCCCTTCCAAACACCACTACTGTTGTCTTACTAGTGTTCATTT
>JACEEZ010001898.1:167243-184743 GCA_016584305.1 Chionoecetes opilio
TATTGGAGGGGGGTTGGGGGGATGTTGGGTGTCAAGGTATTCAGGGTTGGGGGAAGAAGAAGGTTTTGGTATGATGGACATTTAAGTGATTTTACCTGTTTTTTTGTTTTGCCGGAATAGCCCCGTCATTCTGTCTCCCTCTCCTTCTCCTTCTCTTCCTCTTCCTCTTCCTCCTCCGGTTCTTCCTCGTCATTGTCGCTGTCTTCCTGATTGAAACCACAACCTCTTCCTCCTCCTCCTCCTCCTCTTCCTTTGGTTGAATTAGGTAAATGTCATGCAGTACACCTTAGAACAAAAAATCTAAGAAAACATAAGAAATACTTAAGACAAATATAAAAGTTATCATTCAAATCATACAACAAGTAATGTATGCATACTCAGTAATATAGATTTTTGTTATGTTTGAACCTGGAATTCCCTCAGTCTTTTTTACTTATTTATTTTTTACACTAATAATCATTCAAATCCATCAACAACAATAAAACCATTAAGACGCCTTAATCGGCGAGGGACGAGCGAGCCCGTAGAAACCCGCCGCACGTGCGCACGCGCGGCGTCTCCCGGAGTTTGACCTGTGTGACATTGCTAGGTGTGTGGTCTCAAACCACACACCAAATTTCAACTTAGTCGGTACAGCCGTTTCTCAGCTATAGCAAGATAACGTTGTCTACACCCCTCACACGGCACGCGGCACGCGCCATGCTGACCCCTCACGTCAGACAAAACATGTCAAGCACAAAAGGGATTCAATGGGCTTCAGATGGCCAAGACCGCTTGTCAATCGGAAGCGAGATTCCAAAGATATAAGCTCTCTGAAAAGCTTGACGGTCGGGCCGGGCCGGGTCGGCCGTTTAAGTGAGAAAAATCCCGTATCCACCGAGGACTCACGAGTGCTTCGCGCTCGCTCGTAATGATGAAAAATACCTATTAGATTATCTCTCATTTTTATCGGCAAGAGTGTTATATAATAGACAAGGTAAAACAAGGTTCTTAATCTTAGATGCTTGTCTCACCCCTTACACGGTAGCGCGGTACTGCTTCTGCTTGACCCCTGTATGCTTAACTGTTCAGCAAATGGGATTCAATGGGCTTCAGTTTGCCTAACCTCTTCCATCTGTAATGCTATTCTCCTAAGTTCTCTCCTCTTTAATCTTTACTGTCGGGCCGCCGTCGTCCGTTTAAGTCGAAATCTCCCTTCCCTTAGGATCCCTTTCCCTCTCTCGCCGTAATATGAAATCCTATTATCTATCTCCATTTTTATCTCGCCTGTGTTCCCTTATAATTCCTGTAACTCATGGTTCTTCTCCCTTATTCCTGCTTGTACATGCTTTTAACCCCCTTATGCTGCTGCTGTAATGCTTTTATCTTGCTTTGCTGTATTTTCTGCTTACCCTTTGCTATCATTATGTTTCATCTTTCTCCTTCTCCCTCCTCTCTTTTTATTCTCCTCCTCCTCCTCCTCCCCCCCGTATATTAATAGAGATAACTCCACTCTACAACTAATCACCTTAATTTCTAAACCTGTACATTTTTAAAGCTCAGGTAGACTGTAGGTGGGCAGAGTATGGTTATTAAGCCCGTAATGAAGGGCTGTGTTGCATACTTCAATACATGACCTTGTAAGATAATAGACGTTTGTGTGCGTGACCTGGTTTTTTTTTGCCTTTTGCTTCTTCTTCTTCCTCAATTTTTTTCTTCTTCCTCTTCCTCCATTGAATTTTTTTTTCTTCTATTCATTCCATCTTCCTTTGTTTTCTCGTGTTTCTTACTTGTCTTCTTTTTTTTGCCTTTTTCCTCTTCTTCTTCCTCTACAATTTTCTTCTTCTTCATTTCCTCCATTGATTTTTTTTCTCCTATTAATTCCATCTTTTCTTAATTTTTCTTACTTTTCTTCTTTTTATAATCTTTTTAATTATCTCTTCTTCCTCTACAAATTTTTTCTTCTTCTTTTTCCTCCATTGAATTTTTTTTTCTTCTATTAATTCCATCTTTTCCATCTTTTCTTAATTTTTCTTACTTTTCTTCTTTTTTTAATCTTTTTAATTATCTCTTTTTCCTCTACAATTTTCTTCTTCTTTTTCCTCCATTGAATTTTTTTTTCTCTATTAATTCCATCTTCTCCATCTTTTCTCGTATTTTTCTTACTTTTCTTCTTTTTTGAATCTTTTTAATTATCTCTTCTTTCTCTACTTCTTCTTCTTCTTTTTCCTCCATTGAATTTTTTTTCTCCTATTAATTCCATCTTTTCCATCTTTTCTCGTATTTTTCTTACTTTTCTTCTTTTTCTTTCTTTTTAATTTTTTTTTCTCTTCTTTCCTACAATTTTTTTTCTTTTTTCCATCTTTTTTTCCATCTTTTCTTAATTTTCCTCTTCCTTTTTTTTTTCAATCTTTTTCATTATCTCTTTTTCCTCTACTTTTCCTTCTCTTCCTTCCCCCATTGAATTTTTTTTTTATATTTAATTCCTCTTTTCATCTTTCTTTGTTTTCTTCTTTTTCTTCTTTTTTTCTTTTTGATTCTTCTTTTATATTTCTTCTCTTTTTCTTCTTTCCTCCTTTTTTTTTTCTCATCATTATCTCATCATCATTTCATCTTTTCCTTTTCTTCATTCTTCCCCTCTTTTCTTCTTTTTTTATCTTATTTAATTATTTATTTAATTTTTTTCTTCTTTTTCCACATTAATTTCTTTTTTTCCTATTAATTCCCTTCTGTTTCTTGTATTTTTCTTACTTTTCTTCTTCTTTCTTCAAATTTCCTCTCTCTCTCTATTCTTCTTCTTCTTTTCCTCATTGATTTTTTCTTTCTTCTTCATTCCTCTCTTCCTCTTTTCTCGTATTTTTCTTTCTTTTCTTTTTTTTGAATTTTTAATGATCTCTTCTTTCTCACTACTCTTCTTCTTTTCCTCCCTTAATTTTTTTTCCAAACCACATTCTTTTCTTCCCTCATTTATCTCTCTTCTCTCCCCCTTTCTTTCCCCTTTTCTTCCTTCTCTCGTTGATTTGAGTTTTCTAATTCCCTCTCTTTACTCTTTTTTTCTCTGTTCTCTCTCTCCTCTTTCTTCGTTCTTCATTTATTTAGTATTTCTCTTCTTCCTCTTTTTCTTCCTCTTCCTCCTCCTTCCTCTTCCCCTCATTCTCTACATCATCCCTCCCCTTCTCCTATCTTCATGTTCGCTCTCCCCTCTTCCTTCTTCCTCTTTATTTCTTATTTTATCCCTTATTTCTTCTTCTTTCATTCACGCATTCCTTTCTCCTTCTTCCTCCTTCTCCCCTCCTTTCTTCCTCTTCCCCATCCTCCTCTTCCCTCCATCCTTCCCTCCTCCTTCTCTCTCTCTCTCCTCTTCTCTCTCTCTCTCCTCTCCTCCGCTCCTCTCTCTCCTCTCTCATCGTCTCTTCTCTCTCTCTCTCTATATATATATATATAAATTTTAAACTCAGTCTTCTCTCTCTCTCTTTATTTCAAACACGTCTCTCTTCCCCCTCTCTCTCTCTCCTCTCTTCCTCCTCTCTCTCTCTCCTCTCTCTCTCTCTCTCTCTCTCTCTCCTCTCTTTTCATCTCTCTCCTCTCTCTCCTCGTCTCTCTCTCGCTCTCTCTTCTCTCTCTCTCTCTCTCCTCTTTCTAACGTTACTTCACAATATCGACGAGTATTCACCCCCTCCCCTCCCTTCCCCTCTCTCCCTACCCTTGACCTAGACTCCCTCTTCTCTCCCTCTCCCTCCCCTCTCCCATCTCCCTCTCTCCCCTCCCCCTCTCTCCCTCCTCTCTCTCCCCTCTCCCTCCCCCTCTCCTCCCCTCTTTTCTCCCCTCTCCTCCCTCCCTTCAACTCTTATCTCCATAACCCTATAGAGATAAGGTCACTTCCTTCTCTCTCTCTCTTCTCTCTCTCTCTCCTCTCTCTCTCTCTCTCCCCTCTCTCTCTCTCCTCTCTCTCTCTCTCTCTCTCTCTCTCTCCCTCTCTCTTCATCCTTCTCCCTCTACTTCTCTCTTTCGCTCATCTCTCTATTTCTCTCATCTCCTCTCTCTCTTCTCTTCTCTCTCTCTCTCTCTCCTCTCTCTCTCTCTCTCCTATCTCCGCCTCTTCTCTCTCTCTCTCTCTCTCTCTCTCTCTCTCTCTCTCTCTCTCTCTCTCTCTCTCTCTCATCCTCCCTCTCTTCCCTCCCTTCCCTCCCTCTCTCTCTCTTTACCTCCCATTGTAGTTCATGTCACGCCTCTCTCTCTCTCTCTCTCTCTCTCTCTCTCTCTCTCTCTCTCTCTTCTCTCTCTCTCTCTCTCTCTCTCTCTCTCTCTCTCTCTCTCCTCTCTCTCTCTCCCCCTTCACCTTTACCCTGTGTGCCATATACTGTGAAATACCTGACAGCTTAGCAACCGTGACTGATGATATTAATATTACACCTGGAAATAACAATACCTTTTGTTGTATGTCCGTTTTATTTGTTTTATATTTTGTTTGTTTTTTGTCAGGTTTGGTTGGTGTATTGTTTTTTTTTATTGTTAGCTCTACCGTAGACAACAGTAAAGTCGCCAGGACAACTTTTTTTTCTGTTTACAGACGTGTGGTGGCGTTAATAGTTACATTTCTACATCCATGGTTTCAGGACAGTTAGAAGGGGCTATCTGGAGAGTCTGTGTCATTTTGTGTCTTCATCTGTGTCATAGTAGGGCTATAAATGAACAAATGACAAAAAATATCTACAAAGTGGCTACCAACAGTGAAGTCGCCATCTAGTGTTTATTTACTGAGTGTCGTACCGCTGTTGTCGTCGCCCGAAAAAAAAACGCGTAGTGAAATTTGAAACCGTCTATACTTGCAGCTACAAAGCATAAAACAACGCTGAAACAGGGTAGCTTATACAGTCATGATATAAACTACTGTGTATCATCTTCAGTGGCACATACACAGCAGTAGTGATGCTATCATTCGTAATATTGGCGCCTGGCGACATCACTGTAGGTGGCGACTTCACTGTTATCTACGGTAGTTGTTTTATTTAGGTTTCCTTAAATCTTTTGTTTTTGTGTATATATTTTATTTTTCGTTTGTTTTTTGAGTTTTAGATATTTGGAGTCCTTTTTTTTTCTATATATATTGTTCTTTTAACTATTATTTTGTCTTTCCTCTACTGTTGTTTTTTTTGAAATTTGTTCGTCGTATATATATTAATGTTTTATTCATTTGTTTATTCACGTTATTTTTCTTCAATTCGTGTTTAGTTTTATTTTAGTGAATGTTTTTTTATAATTATATTCATCATTACGTCTTTTTTGGTGATCATTATCTGTTGCAAAGGGGAGTCAGTAGGGGAAGAGAGGGAGTAATGATGGGGATGTGGGGTAAATGGGAGGGGGATAAGGTGTGGGGTATAAGGGGGAGGGGATTGGGGGGAAGGGGGTTAAATGTAAATGGGAGGGAAGGGGGAGGGGTGGTGAAGAAATTTTGACATTATTTTGTAGTCTACATACTTCATTCACCCCCTCTCTTTCTCCTCTCTTTTGCTCTGCACTCTCCTTCTCTCTCTCTATCTTAAACCATCCTGCACGTCTTTCCAGTCATGCTTAAACTACTGTGTATCATCTTCATGGCCTACACGCATTCTAATGCTATATTCGTATATCTGCGCCTGCTCATCTACTCAGTGGCGTCTTCCTGTTATCTACGGTAGTTGTTTTTCTTTAGTTTCCTTAATCTTTTGTTTTTGCTGTGATATTTTTATTTTTTCGTTGTTTTTTTTTTAGTTTTGGGTCCTTTTTTTTCTATATATTGTTCTTTTAACTATTCTTTTGTCTTCCTCTACGTTGTTTTTTTGAAATGTGTTGTCGTATAATATAATGTGTTATTCATTTGTTTTTTATTAAGTTTTTTTCTTCAATTCGTGGTTATTTTATTTTAGTGATGTTTTTTTATTTTTATTCATCATGATGTTTTTTTGTGATATTGTCTGTTTGCAATGTATGTAGGAGGAGGAGGGAGTAATGATGGGGATTTTGGGTATATGATGGATGGAGGGGATAAGGTGTGGGTATATAGGGGAGGGGATTGGGGGGAGGTGGTTAAATGTAACTGGTAGGGAAAGGGTGGGTGGTGAAGGAAATTTGACATTATTTTGTAAGTCTTAACCATAACCTTCCTTCCCCCTCGTCTCTCTCACTACCTTCTCGTCTACCTCTCTTCTTCATCTCTCTCTCTCTCCGCTTTCTTCCGTCTCTCCATCCTTTCCTCTTCTCTTCTCTCGCTTTCCTCTCTCTCTCCTCTCATCTCTCTCTCTCTCTCTCTCTCTCTCACTTCGTGGTCCTGGGAGAATCACGTATGACCTCTCCTCCCCTCTCCTCCTCCTCCTCTTCCCATCCTCCTCTCCCTCCTCCCCTCCTCCTCCTCCTCCTCCTCCTCCTCCTCCTCTCCTCCTCCTCCTCCTCATCCTCCTCCTCCTCCTCCTGGTGTGTTGTCAGTATCAATAAGTGATGTGCAATTATAGCCATGTTTTTGTATTAATGTTTTTCTCTCTGTTGTTTCAGGTGAGTACACAACCTTTGCTGCGGGGACCTCGCTGTATGTATGTATGTATGTGTATGTGGGTGTGTATGTATGAATGGATGGATATATGTACTATGTATGTATGTATGTATGTATGTATGTATGTATAGGTGGGTTTGGGATGGTATGGATGGTGTACTAGTATGTATGTATGTTAGTATTTTACTGTATGGATGGATGGATGGATGGATGGATGGATGAATATGCGTGCTACTATAGCGTGCGGTCTACCGGGACATTTGCACTGTAGCGTGCGGTCTACCGGGACATTTACACTATAGCGTGCGGTCTACCGGGACATTTGCACTATAGCGTGCGGTCTACCGGGACATTTTACACTATAGCGTGCGGTCTACCGGGACATTTTACACTATAGCGTGCGGTCTACCGGAACATTTGCACTGTAGCGTGCGGTCTACCGGGACATTTACACTATAGCGTGCGGTCTACCGGGACATTTGCACTATAGCGTGCGGTCTACCGGGACATTTTACACTATAGCGTGCGGTCTATATTTCTTAGTCGCTACTTACACTCTACACTCTACACTCTTACACTTCAGGCTGCAACTTACTATTGCTATATGTCATATGATATTGTCTATGTACATATTATGCAGTAGAGTATTATAGAAAAAAAAAACCTTTAGTAAATAATGTATTAATTATCATCAAATAAAGAAAACATTGTCTGCTATACAGTAGCTTCCTTCAGATTGCTTCTTGTGGTGCGTCCAGAAGATTGCTGCCACGTAAACACTTAACCGCTGTTTCTTCTGTCAAGGCGACACTTCTGTAGAATTCTGTCAACAGCCATGTAGAGGGTTACGTGTGTCAGACGGATGTTTCTCGGTTTGAATTTTAGGAGGATACCGAGACATTACTTCGTTGATCCCCATTTTATAAGGTTGAGTAAGGTGCCCCGGTACTCAGGTCAGGTAAGGTCAGGGTCATGGTTTTGGACGTTGTTAGAATGCACCATTAAGCTATGGGGTAGTCAGGTCAGGTAAGGTCAGGCGGGATCTTTGTAGACCGCACGTTAGGGGAGCGTAGACTGCAGGCCCCGATGTAGACCGCACGCTATAGTAGCACCTGAATATGTGTATGTATGTATGTATGTGTATGTGTGTGTGTGTGTGTTTGTGTGTATGTATGAATGGATGGATGTATGTACTATGTATGTATGTATGTATGGATGGATGGATGGATGAATATGTGTATGTATGTATGGATGGATGGATGGATATGTGTATGTGTGTATGTATGTATGTAGGTGATATTATGATTGTTATTGTTATTGATGATATTGTTATTACTCCGCCACGAGTGGAGGTTATGGTTTGTTACCGACTGTTGTAGTCTTATGTCTGTTTTGTTAGTGTACGGATTTCTCGAACGAAGTTACGGATTATATTTGGCACCCAACTCGGTCTATACGCAGTCTATTTGGTATAGGAAGGATTTGAAACTTTGGATGAATAACTTTGACAACTGTTCATGGCAACCAATTGATGAAATATTCGGCGTAGTAGCGCTCATTAACTTTGAGTGCATAATTATATAATAATATATTCATGCAACCAATTGATGAAATATTCGGGCGGAGGTATGCGCTCTACTGAGTGCCCCCCCCCAGTTATATTATTGTTATTGTTATTGTTATTTTGGTTCATCTTTTTAGCATTTTTTTATCATTCGTTTTTCATCATCATCATCATCATCATCTCATCATCTTGTTTGCGGCGGTATTATTGTAGTTTTCGGAAATATATAGTATTTGGTCTTGACACACTAACACACACACACACATAAAAAAAAAAAACACACACACACACGGAAGTGAAATGACGTACACAGTAGTTTCATCATTACCGGTACTGGTCAGATGTATGTATGTATGTATGTATGTGCCTTTATTTTTTTTTTTATTTCATTCACCCATGGTCTTGTCCACGCCAGTCGGACTCGCGATCGCCAGTTTCAGCCTCCCGGTGCGAGCTTGGAGATCATTATTACCGATCTTAGGGTAATGCCCAGGCCTCACACACTACACACACCCATCCCCTTGCTCAAGAGGAACAGTAACCGCCCAAATTTGTCAGTGAAAAATCCCCGGGAGCAGCGAGGATTAGAACCGGCTAACCACAGAAGGGGAGGCCAGTGCCCTATCCAATTGACTATCGCGGCGGTGTCTACGTGGTGTGTGTGACTGTGTGTGTGGTGTGTGTGTGTGGTGTGTGTGTGTGTGTGTGTGTGTGTGTGTGTGTGTGTGTGTGTGTGTGTGTGGTCAGTCCAGTGTTCATGACCGAGTTAATATGGCACATAAAAACCCGTGCCCTTGGAAGCACTGAACGTAGACGCCCCTCCACGCCCCCACCCACGCCCCTACCATCCCTACCATGCCCCCAATTCTCCCCGAACACGCCCACAATATTTCCCCAACACCCCTTCACCTACGCCCCCAATACTTCACCTACCCACGCCCCCACCATGCCCCCACCACGCCCCTCCCACGCCCCTACCATGCCCCCAATACTTCCCCGAACACGCCCACAATATTTCCCCAACAGCCCCTTCACCCCACGCCCCACCATCTTCAAATCAACCCACGCCCCATACTCACGCCCCCACCACGCCTTCACCCACCAGCTCCCAATTCTCCCCGACACGCCCCTACTACCCCCACCACGCCCCTTCACCCACGCCCCCACCATGCCCCCAATACTTCCCCAACACGCCCACAATACTACCCCACACACCCTTCACCCTTCACCCACTCCCCTTCCTCCCCTTCATCCTCCTAGTCCCTTCCTTATTTCTTCCCCCTATTTATTCACACCTCATATCTTCCCCTTCTCTCCTTCCCCTCTTCCCCCTCCTATCCTCTTCCCCTCTCTTTTTCCCTCCCCCTCCTCTCCTTCCCCTCCATCCCTCTTTACCCTCTCTTCTCCCCAGGTGTTGACCTTTTCTCCCCCTCCTTCCCCACCCTCCCCTCCCCTCAATCCCTAGTAACCCCGCCATCAGGTTTATCGCAGTCCACCGTGAAATAATTTTGGTAGGTATGAGAGAAAACGTGTTGATTTTAGGGGGAACTATAACGTATATTGATCGAGTATGTTTTATTTTATAGGGGATACTCTTGTTCATGGATATAACGCGAAGATATATACATGGATAGGTAGATAGATAAATAGATGGATTGATGAATAGATAATAGATGTAGATAGTAGATAGATAGGTAGGTAGATAGATACTCTTGTTCATGTATATAAAGCGAAGATATATACATGGATAGATAGATAGGTAAATAGATGGATTGATGGATAGATAATAGATGTAGATAGATAGGTAGGTAGATAGATGTATATATTTGATGATGAATAGAATATAGATGGATAAACAGTGATTTTGGAGTTTAGATAGGCTACTCTCTTTTAAAATTTCAATACTACTACTACTACTAACAAAAACAACAACTACTACCACAACTACCATTTCTACTACTACTACCACCACTACTACTTCTACTACTACTACCACCACTACTACTTCTACTACTACTACTACTACCACCACCACTACTACTTTTACTACTACTACCACCACTACTTCTACTACTACTACTACTACTACTACTACTACTACTACTACTACTACTACTACTACTACTACTACTCTACTACTACTACTACTACTACTACCACCACTACTTTTACTACTACTACTACTACCTACTACCTACTACTACTACCACCACCACTACTACTACCACTACTACTACTACTACCACTACTACTGCACTACTACTACTACTACTACTACTACTACTACTACTACTACTACTACTACTACTACTACTACTACTACTACTACTACTTTCACAGGCAATAGTAGGTGTACATTAATGCTTATATACTACTCTGCTTCGTCATGTTTACAAATCAGTACTTTTATTTCATCATAGGTTGGAAAAAAACCCCACGGAAACGCAAGTGAGAGAAATTGGAACACTGTTGACGAAATATTTGGGCGTCGTTTTGCAACACAGTACATGATTGCTACAGGATTAGTACATGGCAAATTATATATAGTGGGTTTTTTTAGTAGATAGTTTCGTAGATTTATTCTTATGAGATATTTTTTTTTTTTTTTTTTTTCTCGCTCGCTTTTTTTTTTTTTTTTAAAAACGGGGAAAAATTTAAAAAAAAAATTTTTGTTTATTTGGATAGTTATATTTACTTTCAAATTTTTTTTTTTCTCTCGCTCTCTCTCTCTTTATTTATTTTTTTTTTCTGGCCCTAAATTTTGGGTTGGAACGTGTTGTGGTTCTTCTTTGGGGTCGTCTTTCCTTTTTTTCTTGTTGCCGCCCTCTTCTTCTTTTTTCCTCTCTTTCTCTCCGTCTCCTCTCCTCTCTCCTCTCTCTCTCTCTCTCCTCCCCCTCTCTCCTCTCCTCTCTCTTTTCCTCTCTCTAAAATCTGCCCTCTTTCATTACAAACACCCTTCGGAATGACCTTGTTTGGGTGTTCTGTGCCCAAACTCATCATCATCATCATCATCATCATCATCATCATCATTATAATTCATTGACATTGAGTTCATTTATCACCACCATCACCCAAAAATATAATTGAAAGGATTAATTTTAAAAACATGGCTATAAAAAATTTTGAGGAAAAAAATTTAGCTTAAATAAAATGAAAAATATTGAAAAAACAAAAATATTTTAAATTAAAAATAATAATTGGATTTTTGAAAACGTTTTCCCCTGGGAATTTTTTTAAAAAATTTTTTTAACATAAAAACAAAGAAATAGGAAAGCTACAAGGGGGCCCCCGAGGGCCTACACGGTTTTCCTGTCACCTAACACCTACCTACTCCCCTTTCTCCCCACCATAAACCTATCCAGCCCCTTTTTAAAAGCCCCCTAATGACTCCCATAACTACCTTCTACTGAGCCCATTCCAGTCTTACCACCCTATTTGTGAACCGTTTTTTTCCCCATTTCTTTCTAAATCCCACGCTTTTCCACTTGAATCCTTACTTCTTGTTTTTAACCCGGGGGGAAAAGCCCTAAGAACTTTTTCCACCTCTCCCTTTATTAAATCCCCTTTATCCACTTAAAAAATTTTATAATCGCCCCCTTTCTCTGCGTCTTCGAGTGAGTTAATTTTTAAAAACTTCAATCTCCTCTCATACTAAAGTTCGCTCCCTTGTATCTTCTCTGCCTGTTCTAACAACTATATCCATCCTGTAATATGGAGACCAAACTGACCGCATTCAGGGGAGGCCTGACTAGAGCCAGATAAAGCTTTAGAATAACTTCCGCACTTCTACTTTTAAAACTTCTGGTAATGATCCTAACACTCTATTAGCTCTATTTTCTGGCCTCAATACATTGTTTCCTAGGTCGGAGGTCTGGGCTCACCCTCACTCCAAGATCTTGTTCACCTTCTGATCTTTTCAGCGACACATGGCGTATGGTGTATCTATTAGTTATTACCAGGGTTTTTTCTATCAACATTCATAACGCTGCACTTATCAATATTACATTCCATATGCCATCTGACTACCCACTCGTTAAGTTTATTAAAGTCTCCCTGCAATATGTGTATTATAGGAGAACGTATAATAAAGTTTAATGAGGTAGTGTGTGTAAAGGGTAAATTGCTTCTGTTAGAGGATGAGAGAACTATAATATAAAGAGGTTCGTAGAGAGAGAAAAAAAGATTGAGAGATAATATGAGAGGTATAGAGAGAGAGAAAAAGAGATAGATAGTTAGAGAGGCTTATATATATAGTGAAGAAAAAATTGATAGATAGATAACAGAGGAAGAGAGAAGTGTGTGACAGATTTATATATAGAACAAAAGATAGATAGATAATTAGAGAGGCTTATATATAGTGAAGCAAAAATAGATAGATAGATAATAGAGGATGATTAGAGGAAGCGAGGAGTGTGTGAGAGGAAGAGAGAAGTGTGTGAGAGATTTATATCTAGAAAAAAAGATAGCTAGATCATTATGCAGCCTAATAAGGAACGTATTAGCCAAGGTATGAAAAAAAAAATAGGTGGAAGAATTATTGAAGTGTGTCATTGCCAGGGTGTTTAAATTTGTACGGTTCATTGCATGAGGATGAGAGTGAGGAGGAGGAGGAGGAGGAGGAGGAGGAGGAGGATGCAGAAGAAAAGGGAGGAGGAGGAAGGATAAGAAGAAATTGGAGTAGAAGGAAGAGGAGGAGGAGGAGGAGGATGAGGAGGGAGGGATGAGCAGGAGGAGGAGGGAGTGAGGAGGAGGGAAGGAGGAGGAGTGAGGAGATTGAGGATGTGAGGAGTAGGATGAGGAGAGGCATCAGAAGAAAGGTAGGATGAGTAGTAATCAGAAGTAAATGAGGGAGGAAGGAATAAGAATAAAAGGGAGGAGGATAAGGAGTATGGTAATATTGATTATATATTCTTATTGATTAGTATGTTAGTAGATGATTTAGTATTAGTATGATGTAGGAAAAGTATAATATCGCAAATTTAGATATCCTGGCGACACACACACACACACACACCACACACTCACACACACACAACACACACACAACTCACACACACACACAGCATACACAACCACACACACACACACACATACCGCCACGATGATCAAGTTGGATGGGCGCTGGCCTGCCATTCTGTGGTTATGCTGTTCAGAATCTCACTGCTCTCGGAATTTTTCACTGACAATTCGGGTGGTTACTGTCCCCTCTTGATGCAAGATATGGGATTGTGGTGGTGTGTGAGGTCCCCGCATTACCCAAAATCGGTAAATAATGATGAGACTTCCTATTTTAACAATTCCAAAACTGACCTTACTCTCTCTCCTCATCTCTCCTCCTCATCTCTCTCTTCTCTCTCTCTCACCTCATCTCTCTCTTCTCATCATCCATCTCTCTCATCTCTCATCTCTCTCTGCTCTCTCTCTCTCTCCTCTCCCCCCCCCCCTTATCATGTCTCCTCTCTCTCTCCTCTTCCTCGTCCTCATCCTCGTCTCCCACCTCTCTCTCTCTCACTCCTCCCGCCTCTCCTCGTCCTTCCTTCCTATCCATTTCTCTCTCTTTCCTCCCGTCTCCCTACCCCTCTCCTCTCTCCCTCTCAGCTCTCCCATCTCTCCTCTCTCCTTATCCTCCCCCTCTCCCTCTCCATTCGTTCAAATGACTCTCCCTCCCTCCTCTCCTTCATCTCTCTCTCTCCTTCCTCAATCCAAGTCTTCATCTCTCTATCTCTCCTCTCTCCCTCGTCCTCTCCTCTCATTCCTCTTCCCATCCACACTCAGTCAATCTCTCTCCCGTCTCTCACTCTCTCTCCGGGGCTCTTCATCTCCTCTCACCTCGTCCTCCCCTCCTCCTCTCCTCTCTATCCTCCCCCCCCCCATCGATCCGCTCACATCTCTCCTACATTTCGCCCACCTCCTCTCCCTCTTCCACTCCTGCCGTCCGAGCCCCACTTCTCCTCCATCTCTCTCTCTCTCACTCCTCTCTGTCTCCGTCTCTCGCCGATTACTCCTCATTCGTTTCTCCACTCTTCTCATTCTGCAGCATCTCCCTTCCGTCTCCTCCGTCCCCCTCTCTCTCGGTCCTCCCTGCCTCCCCTCCATCGCTCTCCCTCTTCTCTCCTCCGTCTCAGTCTCTCTCTCTCTCTCGCTTTTAATTCTTTCGCACATTTGTTTATTGCCTTTTCTTTCTTTTCCCTCTTCCCCCCCTCTTTCCGCCCTCTTTTCCCCCTTCCCCTTACCCCTTCCCCTCGTTTCCCCTCTTTTCCCTCTTCCCTTCCACTCTTCGCCACTCTTTGCGCCCCTCTTCCCCTCTTTCCCCCTCTCCTTCCGCTCTTCCTCTCTTTGTTTCCTCCCCTTCCCCTCTCTACCTAACCCCCTATTTCCCCCTCTTTTTTCCTTCTTCCCCACTCCTTTCCCCTCTTTTTTCCCCCCTCTTTCTCGCTCTTTCCCCCTCTTCCCCTCTTTCCCACCCCTTCCTCCCCTCCCACCTCTATCTCCCCCCTCTTTTCCTTTTCTCCCCCCTTCCCCTGCCATCCCTCCCTCTTCCCCCCCTATTTCCTTCCTTTCCTTTTCCCCTCTTCCTCTCCCTTTTCCTCCCCTCTTCTTCCTTCTCTTTCCCCCCCTCTTTTCTCTCATTCTTCCCTCCCCATCTTTTTTCCTTTTCGTGACATGAGCAGCTATGCGAACTTTACCCTGATCTCATTCAACGACTTGTGTTTTTTTTTTCATTCCCTAGAGAGAGAGAGAGAGATGAGAGAGAGCGATAGAGAGAGAGAGAGAGAGAGAGGAGAGAGAGAGGCACGCGAGCGGGGCAGAGAGCAGCGAGACGAGAGAGGAAGGAAAGGAAGGAGAGAGATGGACAGGAGTGAGAGGAGATAACGAAAGAGACACGGCGAGAGAGGAGAGGAGAGAGGGAGAGGAGAGAGAAGAGAGAGAGAGAGAGAGAGATCGAGAGAGAGTAATCTATTGACTTTCAGGGATTTTCCGAACTTAAAAAATTGATCTATTTTTGGGATAAATCAAAAAAGCGATGAATAAATGAATAATTAAACGTAATGGAAATACAATATAGAATAACGAATTGAAGTTCAAAACGAGGAACAATGAAATTCCAGAAATAATATTATCTTATCAATTAATTTTTCACTGAATTCTCTCTCTCTCTCCCTCGTCCATCTCTCTCTCTCTCATTCTCTTCTCCTCATCCGTCCTCTCTACCTCTCTTGCCCTCTCTCTCTCTCTTCTCGTCTCTCTCTCTCTCCTCTCTCTCTCTCTCTCGGTCTCTCTCTCCTCTCCTCGTCTCTCTCAATGATCTATCTATTCGGATGTCCAAATGAAATATGAAGTTTAAAAGCCTTAAAAGATTGTCTGCTCTTTTCTCTCTCGTCTCTCATCTCTCAATCTTCTCCATCTCTCTCTCCCTCATCTCGCTCTCTCTCTCTCTCTCTCTCCCCTCTCCTCTCTCTCATTCCTCCTCTCTCTCGTCTCTCTCGTCTCTCTCTCTCTCCTCTCTCGCTCTCTCTCTCTCTCTCATCTCTCTCTCTCTCTCTCTCTCTCTGTCTCTCTCTCTCGTTTTATTTTTATCTCTCAATGATGTCTCGTATGTCAATGAATATGGAGTTTAAAGCTTATAATTTTTTTTTTGCTCTCTCTCTCTCTCTCTCGTCTCTACATCTATCGCGTCTCTCTCTCTCATCATCTCTCCGTCTCTCTCTCTACTACAATCTCTCGCTCTCTCCTCTCTCTCTCTCTCCTCTATCATCCTCTCTCTCTCTCTCTCTCTCTCCGTTATCTCTGTCATTCACTTCTTGATATATTTATTACTTTTTCTGTCTTCGTGACGAATTTCCCAGAGATAAGAGAGAGCTATAGAGAGGAGAGAGAGAGAGAGAGAGAGAGAGAGAGAGAGGTGATTAAGTTTGATAACTTGGACTAGATTAGAGAATAGAATTGAGGGTGGAGGGGAGGGGGAGGGGATTATTGGGGGGTAGGGGGGGGGAGGGGGAGGGGAAGCGAGTCAAGTCTGTGTTTTTGTGTCCCCTTCCCCACCACAACCCTGGCATGACCTAATATTCCCCCCCCCCTCTCTCTCTCTCTCTCTCTCTCTCTCTCTCTTCTCTCACTCTCTCTCTCTCTCTCTCTCCTCTCCTTCTCTCTCTCTCATACACTCTCTCTCCGCATCTCTCTCTCATCTCCTCTCGTCTCCTTCTCTCTCTTTTTCTCTTCTTTTTTTCCCTTTATTTCTTCCGTCCTTTCGCTCATTCACACACACACACACACACACCACACACACACACAACAACACACACCACACACACAGCACACACACACACACACACACAGGCACCCACGACCTATCACCTGTCGCGCCTAAATACAGGTTAGGCTAATTAGGAGGAGAACAACTTTCAACTTAAAGGAAGGAAGGTAAGGGAAGAGGATGAGGAGTGAGGAGGAGGAGGAGGAGGAGGCAGGAGGCAGGTAGGAGGAGGAGAGGAGGAGGAAAGGAAGGGAAGAGATAAGGGAGAGAGAGGAGGAGGAGGAGAGGAGAGGAGAGAGGAGAGGAGGAGGAGGGAGGAGGGAGGAGAGGAGGAGAGGGAAAAACAGTCGTGGAGATGAGACCGGAGGGAGGGTGTGGTTCCTTAAGGTGGGGGGGGAGGTAGGGGGGGGAGGGGGGAGAGAAGGAGATGAAGTGGAGAGAAAAGGAAATGGTGGAGGAGAAAGGAGGTCAGAGAGAGGCGAGAGAAGAGAGAGAGAGAGAGAGAGAGAGAGAGAGAGAGAGATGAGAGGAGAGAGAGAATCCACACAAACAAATTCTATATATAATTTAAGAGAGAAAAGAAGTGAAGAAGAAGAGTTTGAGGGAAGAGAGGAGGATGAGGGGAGGAGGAGGAGGATAGGAAGAGGAGGAGAGAGGAAGATTTTGGATGTGAGAGCACTTCTTGTAGGGTTTGTGAGGGGAACAAGAGGGAAGGGGTTTGGGGGGGAGGGAAGGGAGGGTTTAATTAGGGAAGAAACGCACTTATGCCTCCAACTGTTTTATGGAAAGATGGGTAAAGTGAAACGGTTTAAGGGGGGGGAGGGGGGGTGCAAAAAGGAGGAGGAGGAGGGGGAGGAGGAGGAGGCGGACAGTGGAGGAGGAAGATTTTACTGGAAAAGAATTTATTAGTGAGGAGGATTATTGTGAAGAAAAGAGATTATTTACTCCGCTTCCTCTTCTCCTCCCCTCCCCTGCCTCTTTTTTGCCCCTCCCCCCCTCCCCCCCTAAAACCGTTCAACTTACCCATCTATTCCATAAACAGGTGGAGGCATAGTTTGTGCGGTTTCTTCCCCTAATTAAACCCTCCCTTCCCCTCCCCCACCAAACCCCTTCCCCTCTTTTTTTCCTCTCACAAACCGCCTCCTCCTCCCTTCGGAGGGCATTGAAGTGTACG
>JACEEZ010001898.1:189743-207243 GCA_016584305.1 Chionoecetes opilio
CCCCCTTTTAGCCCCCCCCCCTTTTTTTAGCCCCCCTTTTAGCCCCCCCCTTTTTAGTTCCCCCCCTTGTCAACCTTGAGGGCAAAGGACGTTATGACCACCTGTCGAGAGGGGTGGTGTGTTGTGTTGTGTGGTGTGTGTGTGTGTGTGTGTGTGTGTGGTGTGGTGTGTGTGAAACCGTAATGTAAGGCGTGAGGTGATTTGGAGGGGAAGGGGAAAGGGAGGGGAAGGAAGAGGGGGTTGTAGTGGGTGGGGGTTCCTATTGGGGGGTTGTGGAGGGGGGGAAGATGGGGTAGTGTAGAAAGCCTTGGGTATTGATATGGAGGGCGAGGGAGGGGTGTGGTGAGGTGGGGAGGGGGTGTATTTTAGTGCCCCCCCTTTTTTTTCCCCTCTTCCCTTCCTTCCCCTCCATGCCTTCCTTCCCCCTCTTCTCCCTTCCTTCCCCTCCTTCCCCTCTTCTATTCCATCCCCCTCCTGTCCCACCTCCTTCCTCTTCCCCCTTCCTTCCTCCCCTCCCCTCCTTCCCTCCCCTCCTTCCCCTTCTCCCCTTCCTTCTCCCCTTCCTTCCCCTCTTTTTTCCCCCCCAATAACTGTCCCATCCTCTTCCCCCTCCTTCCCCTTCCTTCCCCTCTTCCCCCCCCCCCCCCCAATAACTGTCTCCTTCTCTCCTCCCTTCCTTCTCCTTCCTTCCCCTCTCCCCCCCAATAACTGTCCCCATCCTCTTCCCCCTTCCTTCCCCTTCCTTCCCCTCTTCCCCCCAATAACTGTCCCCATCCTCTTCCCCTTCCTTCCCCTTCCTTCCCCTCTTCCCCCCCCAATAACTGTCCCCTTCCTCTTCCCCCTTCCTTCCCCTTCCTTCCCCTCTCCCCTCCTTCCTCCCCCTCTTCCCTTCATTCCCCTCCTTCCCTTTCTCTCCTTCCTCCTTCCCTTCCTTCCTCTTTTCCTTCCTTTCCCTTCTTCCCTTCCTTCCTCTCCCCCTTCTTCCCCTTCTTTCTCCCTCCGGGTCCCACCTCCTTCCCCTTTCCCCTCCTTTCCCTACCCCTTCTTCCCCCTTTCCTCCTTCCCCTCTCCTTCCTTTTCCCCCCTCCTCTCCCCTCCTCCTCTTCCCTCCCCCCCCCCAATAACTCTCCCCCCACTATTCTTTTCCTTGTTTTTTTCCCCCCAACGCATGACTAGAGGGGCAAGTAGGGCGTAACAGCGGACGGACCTAACCCCCCCTCCCCCCAACCCCACCCCAACTGTACCTTAGTCACCCCACAACCCCCACCTTTTACCCCTCACCCCCACCATAGTCCTTTGTGTGTAAAAAAAAAAAAAAAAAAAAAAATTAAAACTCATTATACCTTTCACCCCTTCACTCTCACTCTCTTCTATCCTGTCACCCCTTATATCACCCCTTCTAAATTTCCCCTCTACCCCCCTCACCCCTCACTAAAAACCCCTTACTTTCCCCTCCCTGTCTATCTATCTATCCACTTCTCTCTCTCTCTCTCTCTCTCTTCTCTCTTCCTCTTCTCTCTCCTCTTTCTCATCTTCTCTCTCTCTCATTCTCTCCTTTCTCTCTCTCTCTCTCTTCTCTATCCCCTTTTCTTCTCTGTCTCTCTCTCTCTCCTCTCTTCTCTCTCTTCTCCCCTCTCTCTTCTCTCTCTCTCTCTCTTCTCTCTCTCTCTCTCTCTCTTTTCTCTCTCTCTCTCTCTCTCCTCTCTCTCTCTCTCTCTCTTTTCTCTCTTTCTGTCTCCCTTCCTTCTTCCTTCCTTCTCTCTCTCTCTCTCTCTCTCCCTCTCTCCCTCTCTCTCTCTCCTCTCCTCTCTCTCGTTTCTCCTCTCTCTCTCTCTCTCTTTTCCTCTCTCTCTCTCTCTCTCTCTCTCTCGTCTCTCTTCTTCTTCTCTCCTCTCCTTTCCCCGCTCCTCTCGTCTCTCTCTCTCCTCTCTCTCTCTCTCTCCTCTCGTCTCTCTTCTTCTTCTCTCTCTCCCCTCCCCTCTCTCTTTTCTCTTCTCATCTCTCCCTCCTCTCTCTCTCTCTCTCTCCCTCCCTCCCTCCCTATCAGTATTTCGTGCAAATTTGACATTGAAAAAACTGTATGTTTTTTTCCCTTCCCTCTTTCCTATTGTTTTCACTTAAATTTTTTATTTTTCATTTCTACTTTACTTGTTTTCAGCTTACTTTTTGTTCCATATTTCCATGTTTAAATTTATTTTTTTACTTAGTATTGGGTGCCTGTCTGCTGTCTGTTTTTCCCTGTCTTCTGTCTGTTTTTTGTCTATCTTCTGTCCCTTTTGTCGTTTCTGTCTATCTTCTGTCTGTCTGTCTGTTTTGTCTATCTACTGTCTGTCTGTCTGTTTCTTCTATCTATCTGTTGTCTTCTGTTTCTTCTTCTATCTGTCGTTGTCTTTTCTTTTATCTGTCTGTCTGTCTGTCGTTTCGTCTATCTTTTGTCCCGCTGTCTGTTTTCCCGTCTATCTACTTCTGTCTTCTGTTTTGTCTATCTATCTGTTGTCGTCTGTTTCTTCTATCTTCTGTCTGTCTGTCTGTTTTGTCTATCTATCTGTCTTCTGTCTGTTTTTGTCTATCTATCGTCTGTCTGTCGTTTTGTCTATCTTCTGTCTGTCTGTCTGTTTTTTTCTACTATCTGTCGTCTGTCTGTTTCTGTCTACTATCTTCTGTCTGTCTGTTTCTTCTATCTGTCTGCTGTCTGTTTCTGTCTATCTATCTGTCTGTTCTGTCTGTTTTTTTTCTTCTTTCTGTCTGTCCCGTCTGTTTTTGTCTATCTTCTGTCTGTCGTCTTTTCTTTCTATCTATCTGTCTTCTGTCGGTTTCTTTCTACTTCTGTCTGTCTGTCTGTTTTTTGTCTATCTTTGTCTGTCTTCGTTTCTGCCCATCTGTCTGTCCCGTCTGTTTTTTTTTGTCCTGTCTGTCTGTTCTGTCCTTTTTTTTTTTCTGTTTCTGTCCCGTCTTTGTCTGTTTTTCTATCTTCTGTCTGTCTGTCGTCTTTTCTGTCTATCTTCTGTCTGTCTGTCGTTTCTTCTATCTTCGTCTTTCTGTCTGTTTCTGTTTCTTCTGTCGTCTGTCTGTTTCGTCTTCTTTTCCTTCTGTCTGTTTCTGTCTTCTTCTGTCTGTCTGCTGTTTCTGTCTATCTATTTCTGGTCTGTCTGTTTCTGTCTATCTTTTCCCGCTGTCCCGTCTGTTTTTTGTTATCTATCTGTCTGTTTTGTCTGTTTCTGTCTTTTCTGTCTTCTGGGCTGTTTTTTGTTTTATCTGTCTGTCCCGTTTTCTGTCCCATCTATCTGTGTCGTCTTTCTTCATCCCGTCTGTCTCTTTTTCTGTTACTGTCTGTCTTCTTTTCTGTCCTATCTGTCTGTTTCTGTTTTTGTCTTCTACTGTCTGTCTTTTGTCTTTATCTGTCGTCTGTCTTCTGTATTTCTTCTGTCTGTGTTCTGTCTTCTGTCTTCTGTCTGTTTTTCTATCTTCTGTTGTCTGTCTGTCTGTATCTTCTGTCTGTCTGCTGTTTCTGTCTATCTTTGTCCCGTTTTTTGTCTATCTATCTGTCTGTCCCCGTTTCTTCTATCTATCTGTGTCTGTCTGTCTGTCTATCTTCTGTCTCTTCTTCTGTTATCTTCTGTCTGTCTTCTGTCTGTCTTTTATCTTCTGTTGTCTGTCTGTCTTCCCATCTGTCGCTCTGTCTGTCTATCTGTCTGTGTGTCTGTCCCGTCTTCTTCTGTCTGTCTGTCTTTTCTTCCTCTATTGTCGTTGTCTGTTGTCTTCTACGTCTGTCTTTCTGTCTTCTATTGTCTGTTGTCTGTTGTTTTAATTTTTGTCCCGTCTTCTGTTTGTGTCTTCTTCTGTCTTCTGTCCCGTCATCTGTCTGTCTGTCCTGTCTGTCCCTTTTTTCTGTCTTTTGTCTTTTTTCTATCTTCTTTGTCTGTCCTGTTTCTGTTATCTATTTTGTCTGTCTTTTGTTCTGTCTGTTGCCCTTTTCTGTTTGTCCTTGTTTCTGTCTTATGCGGGGCTGTCTGTCTGTCCTTTTCTGTTCTGTCTTTTGAATCTGTTTTGTCTTCTGCCCACTGTTTTTTCTGTCTGTCTGTCTGTTTTCTGTTGTCTCTGTCGTCTCTATTTGTTCTGTCTTTTCTTCACTTCTTCTTCTTCTTTTTCTATCTATCTTCTTCTGTCTGTTTTTCTATCTTTTTCTTCTTCTTCTTCTATTTCTTTACATCTTCTTCCTTCTTTATCTATCTTCTTCTTCTTCTTCTATTATCTTCTTCTTCTTTTTTCTATCTATCTTCTTCTTCTTTCTTCAATTTTTTTTTTTTCTCCAAAATTTTTCTTGTTTTTCCCTTTTCTTCCCCTCTTCTTCCCTTTTTCCCCTCCCCCTTTTTCCTTCTCTTTCCCTTTCCTTTTCCCCTTCCTCCCTTCCCTTCGTCCTTCTTCCTACTTCTCTTCTTTCCTTCCCTTCTACTTTTCTCCTCCTCCCCCTCCCCCCTCCCCCTTCCTCCTCCTCCTCCTCTCCCCCTCCTTCCCCCCCTCCTTCCCCCCCTCCTCCTCCTCCTTCCACCTCCTCCTCCTCCTCCTCCTCCTCCTCTTTGTCCTCCCCTGATTCTTTTCTCAATTTTTAAGCCCCGTGTTCTCTTTCTTTTCTTCTTCTTTTCTCTCTTCTTCTTCTCTCTTCGCTTTCTCTTTCCCCATCTTTCTCTCTCCTCTTCTTCTCTCTTCGCTTTTTCCCCCTTTTCTTCTTCCCCCACCCCTTTTCATTACTAACAATTTCTTACCTTTAACCTTTCCTCTCTCTTCCTTTTCTTTTTCCCCTCTTCTTTTCCCCCTTCCTTCTCCCCTTTTTTCTTCTCTTCTTCTCTCCTCTTCACCTTCTTTTCTCTTCTCTCTCTCTCTCTCCTCTTTTTTTTTTTCTCTTCTTTTTGTTCTAAATCTACACTAAATTCTCTCTTCTTCTTTTTCTCTTCTTCTTTAAATCTTTTCTTTTTTCTCTACAAACTCTCCTCTCCTCTCTCTTCTTCATCTCCTCTCTCTTCCCCCTCTCCCATCTTTTTTTTTTTCCCTTTTTATTCAACCCCCTTTTTTTTTTTTTTTTTTTTTTTTTTTTTTTTTTTTTTTTTTTTTTGTTTTTTTTTTTTCCCTTTTTTTTCCCCTTTTTTTTTTTTTGTTTTTTTTTTTTTTTTTTTTTTTTTTTTTTGTTTTTTCTTTTTTTTCTTTTTTCTCTTCCTCTCTCTTCTCCCTCTCCTCTTTAAATTCCTTCCTCCCTTTTTTTTCCCTTTTTTTTTTCCCCCCTATTCTCCTTTTTCTCCTTTTCCTCCCCTCCTCTCCTCCTCCTCCTCCTCCTTCCCCCTCCTCCCCTCCTCCTCCTCCTCCTCCTTCCCCTCCTCCCCTCCCCCTCCTCCTCCTCCTCCCCTCCTCCTCTCCCCTTCTTCCTTTTCCCTTTTCTCCCCCCCTCTTCCCTCCCCCTTCTTCCTCCCTTTCCCCCTTCTCTCTCTCTCCTCTCCTCTCTTCTCTCCTCTCTCCTTTTCTCTCTTTCTCTCTTCTCCCCCCTTCCTTCCCCTCTCTCCCCCTTTTCCTCCTTTTCCCCTCTCTCTCTCTCCTTCTCTCTTCTCTCCTCGCCCCTCTCTCTCTCTCTCTTTCCTCTCTCCCTCTCTTCTCTTCCCTTTCCCCCCTCTCGTCTCTCTCTCTTCTCTTTTCCTCCTTCTCTCTCTCCTCTCTTTTTTTTTTTTCTTTTATCTCCCTTTCTCTCTCTCCTCTCTCCTCCCACTTTTTCCCCTCTTTCTTTTTTTCCCCCTTTTTTTTCCCCCCCCTTTTTTTTTTTTCCTTTTTTGGGGTTTGTTGTTTTTTTTGTTTTTTGTGTGTGTGGTGTGTGTGTGTGTTTGTGTGTGTTGTGTGGTGGTGTGTGTGTTGTGTGTGTGGTTTTTGTGTGTGTTTTTTTTTTTTTACATCCTCCTCTTTCCTTTTCTTCCCTAAAAAATTCCTTCTCCCTTTTCCCCTCTTTATATTTTCCCCTCTCCCTCTCTCTTTTCTCTCCTCTCTCCCCCCCCCTCTTTTTTTCTCCCCCTTTTTTTTTTCTCTCTCTCCTTCTCCCCTCCCTTTTCCCCCTCTCTCTCTCTCTCTCCTCTCCCTCCCTTTCCCCCTCTCTCTCTCTCTCTCTCTCTTCCCCCACCCCCTCTCTCTCTCTTTCTCTCTCCTCTCCCTTTTTCTTTTTTTTCCTCTCTCTTTTCTCTCTCTCTTTTCCTCCCCTCTCTCCCCTCTCTCTCCCCTTTTTCCCCCCCCCTTCTTTTTCCCCCCTTTGCCCCCCTTTTTTTTCCCCCCCAGCGTTTTTTAAAAAAAGGGGAAAAAGGGGAAAAAGGGGGGGGGGGGGGGGGGGGGGGGGGGGGGGGGTTTTTTGGGTTTTGTTGTTTTTTTGTTTGTTGTTGTTTTTTCTTCCGTTTTCCCTCCCCGGGCCTTCTCTCCCCCCCTTTTTTTCCTTCCTCTCCCCCTTTTTTCTCTCTCTCTCTCTCTTCTCTCCCCTCCTCTCCCCCCTTCTCCCTTTTTCTCTTTATCCCTCTCTTTCCCTAGACATTCTAGCAAAAAAAAAAAAAAAAAAAAAAAAAAAAAAAAAAAAAAAAAAATTTTGAGAGGGAAAAAAAAAAAGGTTTTTTTGGGTTCTTTTTTTTGTTTTTTGGTTTTTTTTTTTTGTTTTTTTTTTCTTTTTTTCCCGTTTTTTTTTTGGTTTTTTCTTTTTTTTTTTTTTTTTTTTTTTTTTTAAATTTTTTTTTTTTAATTTTATTTTTTTTTAAAAAAATTAGTTAAGGAAAAACCAAAACAACAACACAAACCCCCCCCCCCCCAACCCCACCCCAACCCCCCCCCCCCCCCCCCCCCCCCCAACTTGACTTACTAATATTATTGGGGGAAGGGGGGGGGGGGGGGGGGGGGGGGGGGGGGGGGGGGGGGGGAGGGGGGGAAAAAAAAAAGGAGGGAAAAGGGAAAAGAAAAAAAAATAAAATTAAAATTTTTTTTATTTTTTTTTTTTTTTTAAAAAAAAAATTTTTTAAGTGTTGGTAGGGGGTTAGGGGGGGTTTTTTTTTTTTGTGTTTTTGTTTTTGTTTTTTACCTTGTTTCTTGGGGACCCCGTTTTCCATTTTTCCTCCCCCCCCCCCCCCCCCCCCCCCCTCCTCCTCACAGTCTTCCTTCTGTTCGTGTTCAGCCTTCATAACCAGACAAACACCGTCTGTGTATCAACCGTCACGATTGTCCAGTGGATAGCACGTTGGCCTTGAGCATCCTCTTGAGCAAGGGGATGGGGTGTGTGGTGTGTGAGGTCCCAACATTGCCCAAAGATCGGTAATAATGAACTCCAAGCTCGCACCTGGGTGAAACTGGCGATCATGAGCCAGCTCGCGTGGACAAGACCATGGGTGAATACACACACACACACACACACACACACACACACACACACACACCCACACCCACCCACACCCACACACACACACACATGGCATTATCACAAATCACAGGTTGAAAGACAAGTTCAGTTTGTTGTAAAAAAAAGAAAAGAAATGTCAAGTGAATTTTTCCAGTCTGATGTGTGTGTGTGTGTGTGTGTGTGTGTGTGTGTGTGTGTGTGTGTGTGTGTGTGTGTGTTTTGTTTTTGTAGAATGAAAGACAAAGGAAGGATTTTTAGAAGGAGAAAAGACAAAAAAATGAAGTAGCCATTATTGGTCTTTGGGGCAATGCCGGAAAAGACCTTTTTATGATATTTCCCAAGTAATATTTTGACAATTTTTTGTTGATTTATCCTTCAATTCTATCGTGTCCTATTCGTCATGGAAAGAAAAGAAAGAAGTAAAGAAGAAAGAAGTCCAAGAAGAAAGAACTGTTCAGAAAATAGAATGATAAATAGGCTTTTGAGTTGTCAGGGAATGAATTTATGAGGAACTTGAAATTTTACGAGAAAAAGGAAATATTAACTCAAATACCGTTCTGGTTTTTTTAATTTTTTAATCACGAATGAAATAAATAAACTGAGTCAAGAAGAGAAAATAATAGTAAGTTATAAAATGTTGAAATAGGAATGAACATTGAACAAAAGACAAAATATCTAAACCAAAGAAAGAATAGGAACATGAAAGAGCTGATGATGCTATTGTTGTTATTGTTACCTCCGCCAACGAAGTTGGAGGGGTTATGTTTTCACCCCGATCTGTCTGTCTGTCTGTCTGTCTGTCTGTCTGTCTGTCTGTTTGTTAGTGTACAGGATTTCTCAAAAAGTTACGAATAGATTTGGACCAAACTCGTATACCAAGTCTATTTGGTATAAGGAAGAACTGATTTAATTTTGGATGAAATCTATTGACACATGTTGCCATGGCAACCAATTGATGAAATATTCGGCCGGAGGTATGCGCTCATACTGAGAGCATAATGCTATATATATTATATATATATAATATATATATATATATATATATATATATATATATATTATATAATATATATAAAATATATATATATATATTTTATATAATTGATGAAATATTCGGGCGGAGGTATGCGCTCTACTGAGTGCCCCCCCCCCTCCCCCGCTAGTTGTTGTTGTTGTGGTTGTTGTTGTGGTGTGTGGTGATGGTGATGGTGGGTGGTGTGGTGGTTGTTGTTGTTGTGTGTTGTTGTTTTTGGGTTGTTGTGGTTGGTGGTGTGGTGGTGTTGGTGTTTTGTTTTTGTGGTGGTGGTTGTGGTGGGTGGTGGTTGTGGTGGTGGTGGTGGTGGTGGTGGTGGTGGTGGTGGTTGTTGTTGTTGTTGTTGTTGTTGTTTGGGTTGTTGGGTTTGTGAAGAGACGTGATGTGTTGTTAATAACATGTATGTTTTTGATATAATAGTTGATGTTTGTTGGTGTGGTTAGTGGTGTGTGGTGTGTGTGTGTGTGTGTGGGGTGAGTGGTGTGTGTTTTGTTTGTTTTGTTGTGTTGTTTTTGCGTTTGTGTGTGTTTTTGTTGTGTGTGTGTGTGTGTGTGTGTGTGTGTGTGTGTGTGTGTGTGTTGTGTGTGTGTGTGTGTGTGTGTGTGCGTGTGTGAGTAAAAATGAAGACAAATAAAAGAAAGATAATTTTAACGAAGAAACAAAAAAGAGACAATAAAAGTTAATACAAATATAGGAAAGGAACTCATTGAACCAAGACAAATTTACCAAACCCCAAAAAATACGAAATAAAAATAAAAGATAAGGAATATAAATGATACTTAGGAAACAAAATATAATGAAGAAAGGAACTAAATAAGGATAATAGGAAGAAGCGGCAAAATGTTGAAAATAGAAAATAGAAAAATAGTAGGAGGAGAGAATAATAGGAGAGAATAATAGAATAAGAGAATAAGAGAATAAGAGAATAAGAGAGAATAAGAGAATAAGAAAATAAGAGAATAAGAGAATAAGAGAAAATTAGAGAAGAGAAAAAACTGGTGAAATAAAAATAAAAAAAATATTGATTATTATAATTATCAAATTAGGATGTGACAAATTGTATGTGTGTGTGTGTGTGTGTGTGTGTGTGTGTGTGTGTGTGTGTATGTGTGTGTGTGTGTGTGTGTGTGTGTGTGTGTGTGTGTGTGTGTGTGTGTGTGTGTGTGTGGTGGAAGAGGAAGTATACAGAATGTATAATTACATAGAGAGAGAGAGAGAGAGAGAGAGAGAGAGAGAGAGAGAGAGAGAGAGAGAAGAGAGAGAGAGAGAGAGAGAGAGAGAGGAGAGAAAAGAGAGAAAAAAAAAAGTGTGTGTGTGCGTCTATGTATGTGTATGTGACAGGGGACACTTTTTGCTTTCATTAATTAGAGGCAATATAAAGTAGAGCATTTGTCTTCAAGTAAAAGGTTAGAAGAGAAGGGGATAGATAACGAGAGCAATAAAAATAATCAAAAAAATAATTCTTTTTTTTTCTTCTAATTTCACCATTTTTTCTCTTCTCTTATTTTCTCTTATTCTCTTATTCTCTTATTCTCTTATTCTCTTATTCTCTTATTCTCTTATTCTCTTATTTTCTCTTATTCTCTTATTCTCTTATTCTCTTATTCTCTTATTCTCTCCCATTATTTCGCCTTTTTCTTCTAATTTCACCATTTTTTCTCTTCATTATTTTTCTATTAAGATTTTCTATTCTATTCTATTCTATTCTATTCTATTCTATTCTATTCTATTCTATTCGATTCTATTCTATTCTATTCTATTCTATTCTATTCTATTCTATTCTATTCTATTTTTCTATTCGATCTACACACCCCTTTTCTATTCTTTTTATTTAAACTAAAAGAGACCAAAATTTGAACAAAGTAAAAATAATTTTAATTCAAAATTTTTCCTAAAAAAAAATGAAAAAAAGGAAAATTCCCCCCAGATTGCTTAGGGGAAAAAAAAAGAGAAAAAGGGGAAAGAAAGAAAAGAAAAAAGAAGGGAAGGGAAAGAAGGATTTAAAGTGCCCTTGGGGGGGGAAGGGAAGAGAGAGAGAGAGAGAGAGAGAGAGAGAGAGGAGAAAGAGAGAGAGAGAGAGAGAAGAGAGAAGAGAGGAGAGACACCAAAATGTTTTTGACTGACTTTGTGATTTTGAAAAGAGAGAAGAGAGAGAGAGAGAGAGAGAGAAGAGAGGAGAGAGAGAGAGAGAGAGAGAGAGAGAGAGAGAGAGAGAAGAGAATGAGGAATATAGACAAAATGCAAGAAATAATTTTTTTTTTTTAAGTTTTAATGCATATTAATTCAAAGTAATTTTTTTGTTTCGGTTTTCTGAGTGGGGGGGAAAATCTCTCTCTCTCTCTCTCTTCTCTTTTCTCTCTTTTCCCCTCTCTCTCACCAGGGCCCCCTGTCACTCGGGGGCCCACGTTCTCACTCCCCTCTTTTCTCTCTCTCTCTCTCTTCTCTCCTCTCTCTCTCTCCTCTCCCTCCCCCTTCTCTCTCCTCTCTCTCTCTCTCTTCTCTCTCTCTCTCTCTCGTGCTCTTTTCTCTCTCAATTACTTTTTTATTATTTTTTGTTTTTACTTATATTATTTTTTGCCTTTTAAAAACTGTGAGGGAAATTATTGTTCTTGTTCTGTTTATTTATAGGTGATTTTTAATTTTTTCTCTGGTGGTGTTTGTGGTGTGGGTGTGTGTGTGTGTGGGGGTTTTTGTGTGTTGGGGTTGGGTGTGTTTGTGTGTGTGTTTAAAATTCCAACGCGTTTGTTACATAGATTTATGGAGAAATCGCATACCTTCCTCCCCCCTCCTCCCCTCCCCTCCCCCCCTCCTTCCTCCCCCTCCTCCTCCTCCCCCTCCTCCTCCTCCTCCTCCCCCTCCTCCTCCTCCTCCTCCCCCTATTGCTGATCATTTTAAGACCTTTAAGTTAAAGGGAAGATATTTTTACACACCCCACAACACACAAACAAAAACAAAAACACAATAACAAAACCCCCAAAAAAAAACCAAACAAAAACACACACAACACAACACACACAAACACCCCCCCCACACACCCCACACCCCACCACACACACCCAGCTGACCACACCCTCTCATCCACAAAGAAATTTTTCTCCACTTACTCCCTTACGCACAAAAATTTCGCTTCCATTCCACTTTCACACCCACATCCACACACACCCATCCACATTTCCCATCATCCACCTACACTATTATCTCATTTATCCACATTTATACCTCACATCCACATAATCCACGGGATAATCCCTGTAATAAAAATCCAAAAAAAAATTTTTTTCTCCTTTCCCCACCCACACGAGGAAATTTTAACCTATATAATATTTAACAGAAGACTGATGGTTTTTTTTCCCTTTATGTTTCCTCTTCCCTCCCTCTATCTCTCTATCTCTCTCTTTAATTGATGGCCAAAGGGTTTAAAAAGGGGGAAGCGGGGTTATGATAAGGTTTTGTGGTGTGGTTGTGTGTGTGTGTGTGTGGGGTGGTGTGTGTTGTGGGGGTGTTGTTTTGTGGTGTGTGTGTGTGTGTGGTGGAAAGGAAGTATATAGAGTGTATAATTTCATAATGGAATAGATGAAGAAAAGGGGAGAGAGAGAGAGAGGAGAGAGGAAGAGAGAGAGAGAGAGAGAGGAGAGAGGAAAAAAGAGAGGGGAGAAAAGAAGAGGGAGAAAAGGGGGGGGGGGGGGGGGGGGTGTGTGTGTTGTGTGTGTGGTGTGTTGGGTGTGTGGTGTGTGTGTGTGTGTGTGTGTGTGTGTGTGTGTGTGTGTGTGTGGTGGAAAAGGGAAGTATATAAAAAAATTTTTTTACATAGATGGAGATAGTAAAAAGAAAGAGAGAGGAGAGAGAGAGAAGAGAGAGAGAGGAGAAGAGGAGAGAGAGAGAGAGAGAGGAGAAGAGAGAAGGGGGTGTGGTTGTTTATGTATGTGTGTGTGGGGGTTTTTGTTTTTTTGGGTTTTAAGAGGAGTTTAGAAAAGGGTTTTAAAGGGGGGGATAGATAAGAGAGAAAAAAAAAAAAAAAAAAAAAAGAAAAAAAAAAAAAAAAAGAAAAAAAAAAGTTGGTGTTGGGTCTGTGATTTTTTTTTTTTTTTTGTTTATTAATTTTTGGGAGGCTTTTGTTTCGTGGGTTTAAAAAAAGGGGGATTTTTTTCGGGCTTTTTCCAAAAAAAAAAAAAAAAAAAAAAAAAAATTTTTTTTTCCTCTTTTTTTTTTTTTTTTTTTTTTTTTTTTTTTTTTTTCTTCTTTCCTTTTTCCTCTTTTCCTCCCCTCCTCCTCTCCCCCCCTCCCTTCCTCCCCCCTCCTCCTCCTCCCCTCCTCCTCCTCCCTCCCCCCCCCTTTTTCCTCCTCCCCCTTTTCCTTTTCCTTTTTTTTTTTCCCCTTTTTTTTCTTCTCCTCTTTTTTTCCTTCCTCCTCCCTCCTCATCCTCCTCCTCCTCCTCCTCCCCCTCCCCCCTCCTCCTCCCCTCCTCCTCCCTTTCCCCTTTTCCTTTTTTTAATTTTTTTCAAAATTTTTTCGTTTCCCTTTTTTTTCTTTTTAAAATTTTTTTTCCTTTTTATTCTTTCTCCTCCCCCTTCTTTTTTCTCTTCCTCTCCTTCCCCCTCTCTTTTCCCCCAAAATTTTTCTGTTCCCGATCTTTTTTTTTTCCCTATTCTAAATCTTTTTTAAATTTCCACCCATTTTTCCCTTCACAGCTTTTTCCCCCCTTTTCTGGAAAACTTTGGGGAATGCTGGGACCTCCCAAACCCCCCACACCCATCCCCTTGCTCAAGCGGGACAGTAACCGCCCGCATATGTCAGTGAAAAATCCCCGGGAGATGTGTGTGTGTGTGTGTGTGTGTGTGTGTGTGTGTGTGTGTGTGTGTGTTTTATAGCTACGTCATGTGTGTGTGCGCGCGTAAATGTCTACCTTCTGATCTCTCCTGTTTGACCTTTCCCTCTCTCCTTCCCTCCCTCCTTCCCTCCCTCCTTCCCTCCCTCCTGCCTTCGTGTCCTTGTAATCTATATATCGTCTCTCTCTCTCTCTCTCTCCTCTCTCTCATCTCTCTCTCTCTCTCTCTCTCTCTCCTCTCTCTCTCTCTCTCGTCTCTCTTCTCTCTCCCCTCTCTCTCTCTCTCTCTCTCTCTCTCTCTCTCTCTCTCTTTACCTCTACCTGGGCGTCAGATTTCTGCTTCTGCTCTTACTCCCTCTCACTTTTTTCTCTCTCACTTATACTATCTCCTTTATCTTTGTCTTTGGGTAGGAGGGAAGGGAGGGAAAAAAGAGAGAGGGAGAGGTAGGTCATATCGTGAGGGTGTGTTCCTTCTCTCTCTCTCTCTCTCTCTCTCCTCTCTCTCTCTCTTCTCTCTCTCTCTCCTCTCTCGTCTCTCTCTCGTCTCTCTCTCTCTCTCCTCTCTCTCTCTCTCTCGTCTCTCTCTCTCTTCTCTCTCCTCCTGCTTTAGTTCCTTGTGGTGGAGGAGAAGGGAGCTTGGAGGTCACTCAGGTCAGAGAGAGAGAGAGAGAGAGAGAGAGAGAGAGAGAGAGAGAGAGAGAGAGAGAGAGAGAGAGAGAGAGAGAGAGAGAGAGAGAGAGTAATTAGACTAAGAGGAAGAGGAAACATTAATTAATTTCCTCTTATCTCTATACACTCACTCCTCCTCCTCCTCCTCCTCCTCCTCCTCCTCTTCTTCCTCCTTCTCCTCCTCCACTTCCTCTTTCCTCCTCTTCCTCCTCCGTTTATTATCATTCTCCGTCTCCATTCTTCCTCTCCGTCTATTATGGCTATCATCTTCTTTCACTGACCAACCTGGTGAACAAGCCTACAACTTTTTTATCCTCCAAGACCTAGAGCAGCTGGTGCAGCACCCTACCCGTATTCCTGACCGCCTTGGAGACTCGCCCAACATTCTTGATCTTTTCCTAACTACTAACCCTTCTGCTTACTTTGTGAAACTATTCTCTCCGTTGGGTTCCTCCGATCACAATCTTATTTCTGTAACCTTGCCTATCGCTCCGGTACCGTCTCGGGACCCACCTAAGCGGAGGTGCTTCTGGCACTTCAACTCGGCTAAGTGGGAAGACCTAAGGCAGTACTACTCTGATTTTCCATGGAATGATTACTGCTTCCATGTCAGAGACCCATCTCTTTGTGCAGAGTGCATAACTGAGGTCATAGCCCTCTGGCATGGAGGCGTACATTCCACCACTTTCTCAAATCCTAAAGCCTGTCAACCTTTGGGTTTTTAACTCTGCTTGTTCTCATGCTGTCCGAGATAGAGAGTGGCTTACAACGGTACCGTAACCATCTATCTCCTGATACTCATGCCTTTTATTTTCTGCCCGAAATCATGCCAAATCTTTACTTAAACTTACCAAAAACTCTTTCATTCATAGAAAATGTCAAATCTTTCTGAATAAAATTCCTTTCGTGACTTCTGGCATCTACCTAATAACATCTCTAACAATTTTTCTTCTTCATCTGTCCCTCATTTTGCTTCACCCAGATGGCCCCAAACAGCTGCCCTCATTTTATTTCAAAAAGCTGAACTTTTTCGCTCAAACCTTTGCTGAAATTTCCACTTCGGTTGATAAAGGGCTTGTTCCTCCTTCTCCCCCACCCTCTGACTATATATGCCTGTCATTAAGATCCTTCGCAATGATGTTTTCTTTGCCCTTTCTGGCCTAGATCCTCTTGTTCTAAAAAACTGTGCTTCTGTGCTTGCACCCTGCCTGGTCAAACTTTTCCTTCTTTGTCTATCTACTTTCCACCTTTTCCTTCTTGCTGGAAGTTTGCTCCCATCCAACCTGTTCCTAAGAAGGGTGACCGTTCTAATCCTTCAAACTACGTCCTATAGCTTTGACTTCCTGCCTTTCTAAAGTTTTTGAATCTATACTTATAAGAAGATTCTTTTAAACACCTATCTGCTCACAATCTTCTATCTGATCGTCAGTACGGTTTCCCGTAAAGGGCGATCTACTGCGGATCTTCCTGCTTTCCTAACTGAATCTTGGTCATCCTCCTTTAGGGTTTTCGGTGAAACTTTTGCTGTTCCCTTGACAATTCAAAAGCTTTTGATAGAGTCTGGCACAAAACTTTATTTTCCAAACTACCCTCATTCGGTTTCTATCCTTTTCTCTCTGAACCTTCCCTCTTAAGTTTCCCTTTTAAACCGTTCTAAAATTTCAGCTACTGTAACGGACATTGTTTTTTTTTCCCTAAATCTATCAATAGTTGTGTTTCCCCAGGGTTCTGTCCTATCACCCACTCTCTTTCTATTATTTTATTAATGATCTTCTAAGTCTAACTCAAAGCCCTATCCACTCCTACGCTGATGATTCTACCCTGCATTTTTCAATGTCTTTATTAGAAAGTCCAACTCAACAGGAACTAAGTGATTCCGGAGAGATCCACCGAGCGCCTAACTTCTGATCTTTCTATAATTTCTGATTGGGGCAAAGCAAACCTTATTTTGTTCAATGCCTCAAAAACCCAATTTCTTCACCTATCTACTCGACAAAACCTTCCAGATAACTATTCCCTCTTCTTCAATGACACTCAACTGTCTCCTTCTTCTACAATGAACATTCTAGGACTATCCTTTACTGAAAATCTGAACTGGAAATCTCACATCTCATCTCTTGCTAAAACAGCTTCTAAGAAGTTAGGTGTGCTGTGGCGTCTGCGTCCTTTTTTTCTCCCTCCCAATTGCTTGCTCTATACAGGGGCCTTATCCGCCCATGTATGGAGTATGTCTCACATGTTTGGGGAGGATCCACTCATACAGCTCTCCTAAACAGGGTTGAGTCAAAAGCTTTTCGTCTCATCAACTCCTCTCCTCTGACTGACTGTCTTCAATCTTTAAATCACCGCCGCAATGTTGCTTCTCTTGCTCTCTTCTACTGTTATTTTCATGCTCACTGCTCTTCTGAACTTGCTAACTGCATGCCTCCCCCCCTCCCGCGGCCTCGCTGCACAAGACTTTCTACTCATTCTCATCCCTATTCTGTCCATCTTCCTAATGCAAGAGTTAATCAGTATCTTTACTCTTTCATCCCTTTCACTGGTAAACTCTGGAACTCTCTTCCTGTTTCTATTTTTCCACTTTCCTATGACTTAAATCTTTTCAAAAGAAGAGTAACAAGACACCTCTCGAACTAAATTGGCTCACCACTCTGTTTTTATTTTATTCTCTTACTGTCTTCTTTATAGGGACTGGCAACTAAGCGGGCTTTGTGTTACACATTTTTGTTGTGCCCTTGGCCAGTTCCTTGTGATGAAAAAAAAAAAAAAAAAAAAAAAAAATAATTAATAAAAAAAAAAAAAAAAAAAAAAAAATATTATAACATATTAATTAAAGTCTATCTCTCTCTCTCTCCTTTCCTTCCTTCTTTCCTTCCTTCCTTCCTTCCTTCCTTCCTTCCTTCCATTCATCACAGCAACAGTAAACCCACCCACACACACACACACACACAGATACACACACACACACACATATTACCTCATATACCTGTGTGTGTGTGTGTGTGTGTGTGTGCGTGCGTGTGTGTTTGCAGGGTGCTACAAAAAGCGGAAAGGGAGGAGTTGGAGGAAGGGTAACAAGAAGGGTAACAGGGAGGGGAAGGAGGAAGAGGGGGGGGGGAAGAGGGGGAAGGGATGTGGGGGGGTAACAGAGAAGGGAGGAGTTGAGGAGGGGTAGAGGCAGAAGGAAGGGAGGAGGAGGAAGAGGAGGGTAGAAGGGGGGTTGAGGAAGGGGAAGGGAAGGGGTAACAGGGAGGGGAAGGGAGGAGGGGGAGGGGTTGAGGAGAGGTATTGGGGGGGGTTGAGGAGGGGAGGGAGTGGCGAGTCCTTGGAGGGTCGGGGTAAGGAGAGGGGCGCGAGCTCAGTCCTACCCTGGGCGCGGCATCTGGCACACGTGGCACCCTCGAGACCCACCCTGGCACTTGCACGCTCACTCACTCACTCACTCGCACTCTGTCCCATTACTCTTAGTTGTAGAGGGAAAAGAGACTCACTCACTCACTCACTCACTCACTCACTCACACATACTCAATCCCGTTACTTTAATTTGTATAGGGAAGAGTAGAGTGCCTGA
>JACEEZ010001898.1:212243-220643 GCA_016584305.1 Chionoecetes opilio
CGTTACCCTCATTTTCGTATCCCAATCCCTTCGTTACCCTCATTTTCGTATCCCAATCCTTTCGTTACCCTCATTTTCGTATCCCAATCCCTTCGTTACCCTCATTTTCGTATCCCAATCCCTTCGTTACCCTCATTTTCGTATCCCAATCCTTTCGTTACCCTCGTTTACCTTCCCCAATCCCTTCATTTTATCGATTTATTCCCTTATTTTCTCCCACAATCCCTTCGCTACCCATGTTTTTCCCCTCTAATATCTATGTTGTCCTCATTTTCCTACCTCAATTCCTTCGTTACCGTAATTTGCCTCTCACAATCCCTTCATTTTATCGATTCACCCTTTTTCATCACAAAGGACTGACTAAGGGCAAAAAAAAGGGGTAACAAAAAGTCCGCTTACTAGCCAGTCCCTACACACTCAGAAATAAGGGGTATATTAAGGGTAGAATTGTTCCATCGCACCATCACTACCCTTTTTATACCCTATGTCCAGGCTGGAGGGTAGATGCTGCTGATTATACCCTTCATCTACCCTTTATCTACCCTTTTTAGACGAGAGGGTTGGAAAAGGGTATATTTGGGGTTGGAAAAGGGTATATTTGTAAGGGTAGAAAAAGGGTAGCAGTATTTCATCACTACAAACACCCTTTTACTACCCTTTTCCTACCCTTCTTTTCTAAGAGTGTATAAAGAATGTCAAAGAAGACAGTAAGATAATATAATAAGGGGGGGGTTAATTTAGTTTAGGTGTCTTGTTACTCCTCTCATGAAAAGATTTAAGTCGTAGGAAAGTGGAAATATAGAAACAGAAAGAGAGTTCCAGAGTTTAGCCACTACCACTCACTGTAATGGTGATGATGGTGAATGGTGAGTGAGTATAGTGACCAATAGCAGCAGTGATAGTGAGGATGTATCTAGGTGAGGAGATAGGTGGAAAAATAGAAACAGGAAGATTGATATTCAGTGTTATTTACAATGCTACTGTAGTTTTCGTATCCCAATCCCTTCGTTACCCTCATTTTCGTATCCCAATCCCTTCGTTACCCTCATTTTCGCACCCCAATCCCTTCGTTACCCTCATTTTCGTATCCCAATCCCTTCGTTACCCTCATTTTCGCACCCCAATCCCTTCGTTACCCTCATTTTCGTATCCCAATCCCTTCGCTACCCTAATTTTCGTATCCCAATCCCTTTGTTACCCTCATTTTCGCACCCCAATCTTTTCTCTACCCTCGTTTTCCCCCCAATCCTTTCATTACCCTTCTTTTTCCCTTTTCCCAAAACCCCTTTCATTTTATCGTTTTTATCCCCTTATTTCCCCCAAAAATCCCTTCGCCCCCATGTTTTTCCCCCTAATATCTTGTTGCCCTCATTTTCCTACTAAATTCCTTCGTTCCGAATTTGCCTCTCAAAATCCCTTCATTTTATCGATTCACCCTTTTTCATCCCAAAGGACTTACTAAGGGCAAAAAAAAGGGGTAACAAAAAGTCTGCTATCGATTTATTCCCTTATTTTCTCCCACAATCCCTTCGCTCGTTTTTTCCTCCTAATATCTTCGCTACCCTCGTTTTCGTCTTCCTTTATATTATCTCTTCCCTTCGTCCTTCGCTCCTCCGTGCCCCAAGGAGCCTCAGGGTATGGAAAGGTCGCCGCCTTCACACCGCGCCAGACATGCCACACAGGACACACCGCTGAGCCCACATGTCCTTAACCATGTCATCTCCCTCCCGCGCTGAGACACCGGCGCGGCCCCACACACCCGCGACGAGTGCATCACAGCTCCCTCAGGACCCGCACCCTCAAGCCCCGCCCGGCCTTCACGCCCCGGATCCACGCCCACACCCACGCCACGCCCGCGACAGCCACTACAGCCTCCACCCGTGCACAGCAGACCAGGGAGTGACAGACGCTCCCCAGGTCTCGCACTCACCGCACGCACCACTCTATCTGCCTCAAAGAACTGTCTCCCAGCCTCAATCAGACGTCTCCCAGCCTCAATCAGACGTCTCCCAGCCTCAATTACCACTCTACCAGCCTCAAACAGACGCCTACCTGCCTCAAAGAACAGTTTCAGACCTCTCAGACCAGCCTCATTCGTCTTTCTCCCAGCCTCAATCACCAGTCTACCTGCCTCATACAGACCTTTACCAACCTCAAATACCCGTCTCCCTGCCTCAAACAGACCTCAACCAGCCTCAAACAGACATTTACCAGCCTCAAACACCAGTCCCCCTGCCTCAATCATCATTTTCCCTGCCTCAAAAACCAGTCTCCCAGCCTCAAACTCGATCTGTCTCCCTACCTCAAATCCTCTTGTCCCAGCCTCATACAGACCTCTCCCTGCCTCACCCCTCCCCCTCCCAGCCTCACCACCACCAAGACACCCCCATACAACAAACATACACCGTTACTCCCCACTCTCCAAGATCAACACCATATTCAACACCGCAACCACGGAACACCAAAATGTCATCACCCAACACCAACACCCACACCCACAACCACACCCACAACCACACCCACACCCACACCCACACCCACACCCACACGCCCCTACAACACCACCTGGTCCCTCTCATGCCCACAACACCACACCTCACCACCCACGCATCACCACCGATCATGATCATCCTACCAGTATGGACGCCTAAACCCCCGTATTGGGTATAAAGAAAGCTCACCAACTAACAACCCCTATATCATCACCACTACAGGTTATTATTCCTGTTCTGGATAATGCAAGGTTACATCCCCATCATCACCACTCTATGTCATCACCATCATCACCATCATCACCACTTCACACCGCCTTGATGGAGACTTCGAGCTATCATCACAATTCATCATCACCACCATCACCATCACTATTACACGCTGCGGTGAATCCAATGTTTTATTTACATTGTACACCACTTTCATCACCACTTGCATCACCACTTGCATCACCACTCGCATCACCACTACTACCATCATCACCTGCCACCATCAATCCACATTATTATGAAAACCAAGAGGATGCAACACCACATAGCGTCACTCATCACCAATTTTCATCACCACCAAATCATCATCACCACACATCACCACAAACCAATCATCACAACACAACACCATCACCACCACTCGCCACAAATACTGAGGCTCATCACCACATCACCACACAGTCACCACCACCATCATCACCACTTGATATAGAAAAACAAGTGGAGAGAATCGAGGAGAAGGAGAAGAAGAAGGAGGAGGAGGAGGAGGAGGAGGTGGAGGTGGAGGTGGAGGAGGTGGAGGAGGAGGGTGATGATGAAGGGCAGAAGAAGAGGAGGAGGAAGATAGGAACAGTGAGATGTCCATTTTCTGGTGGTGATGAGAATGGTGATGACAATGAAAAAAGTGATGATACTAATAGTGGTGGTGATGAAAACGGAAAATAAAATAATAAAGAAAAAAAAAGTATTTCCCAAAGCAGTAAAGATGCGGCTGCGGCGAAAAGAGATTTTTAAAGACAAAACAATTTATCACCACCACCATCACCATCATCACCACCATCAGCATCACCACCACTTCGATTCACCACCACCACCACCACGACCACCCAACTCGGCCGAAAATTATCCCAAGAAAGTACAAGAATTTTCCGAAGACAAAGATCTCAGGAAATTTTACTTGCGAGGCGAGCGGCTGCAGTGAAGAGACACAGTGTGGGTGCGGGTGCGGGTGTGGGTGTGGGTGTGCGTGCGAGGCGGGTGTCCTACGAGGGGGTCTCCGCGCCCCTCCGCCGTCTCTCTGACTTCCGGAATATGACCTTGACCTTGGGGTTACAAATACACGGGTCACTCCTCAACCTCGCCTCCGAGAAGAACAGAAAACAGGTATTGATTGTGTCTTGTTTTTGTTTATATGAGTGAAAGTATTTTTTTTTTTTTTAAAGTTTGTTTATTTCGTTATTTTATTCAGTTATTTTGTTATAGGTAGTTTATTTTATAGTTATTTTAGATAATATTTTTTTATAGTTATTTTTTATAGTTATTTTTTTGTTATTTTATTTTATAGTTATTTTATTTCGTGATTTTATTCAGTTATTTTGTTATAGTTGATTTATTATATAGTTATTTTTTATATAGTAATTTTTTAGTTATTTTTTAGTTATTTTATTTTATAGTTATTTTATTTCGTTATTTTATTTAGTTATTTTGCTATAGTTGATTTATTTTATAGTTATTTTATATAGTTATTTTTTAGTTATTTTTTAGTTATTTTATTTTAGTTATTTTATTTAGTTATTTTGTTTAGTTATTTTGCTATAGTTATTTTATTTTATAGTTATTTTATATAGTAATTTTTTATATAGTTATTTTTTAGTTATTTTATTTTATAGTTATTTTATATAATAATTTTATTTAGTTATTTTGCTATAATTGATTTATTTTATAGTTATTTTATATAGTAATTTTTTTATACGCCGAGAAAAACAAAACAGGAATGAATCGTTTTTTTTTTTTTTTCTAATTTTTTTTTTAAGGTATTTTTTATTTATGAGAAAACAGGAATTAATCGCGTTTTGTTTTTATATTTTTTTTGTTTTTTTATGAGTGAAAGGTTTTTTTTTAGGTTAGGTTATTTTTAGTGACGAGAAAGCTGGTTTTAATATTGTTGTTTTTTCATAGTTTTAATGCGTGCTTTTTTTTTTTGTTTTGTTTTTGTGTGTGTGTATTTGTTAAGCCCTTCACGCCCAGACCTCTCTCTCTCCCTTTTTTTTTTTTTTTTTTTTTTTTTTTTTTTTTTTTTTTTTTTTTTTTTTTTTTTTTTTTTGTTTTTTTTTTTTTTTTTTTTTTTCCTCTCTCTCCCCCCTTCCTCCCCCCTTTCCTTTCTTCTTGGCTTTTTCCTTTTTCTCCTTCCTATTAGGGGAAAGGGGTCTTCATACATAAAAATTGTTTTAAACATAAAATTCAAGGGACCAAAATTTCAAATGGATTAGTTTTGGCCCCGGGGTTTAAGGTTGCCCAATATAAACCCCCCCTTTAACCTAGATTGTTTTTTAAAAAATTTATTTGGTTTTTAGGGGGGTTTTTTTTTGTGTGTTTTTTTGGTGTGTGTGGGTTTTGTGTGTGTGTGGGGTGTGTGTGTGGGGTGTGTGTGTTGGTTTAAATTTTTTAAAATCTGGAAAATCTGGAAAATCTGGAAAAAACCCAACCCCCAACCTTTCCCCCCCCCCTTCCCCCCCCCCCCAACCCCCTCAAAACCCAACCCCTTTTCCCCACCTTCTCTCCCCCCCAAACCCCGAAAACCCACCTTTCTTCCCCACCCGAACCCGGCAACCCAACCCTTCCACCATCCTTTCTCCCCTTACCACCCACACCCACCTCCCCCTCTCCCTCCCCCTCCTCCCCCCACCAAGGTTAAACACGTGGCTGGCCTTCTGTGGGGCAGCAGGTGTGTTGGGGTGAAAGGAGGGGAGGGGTGGGAGGGGAAGGGTGCGCAAAGGGAGATAAAGGTAGGGGAAAAGGGTGAGAGTGCGAAAAGGGAGATAAAGGGAGAAGAAAGGAGATTATTTATTAACGGTGAAAAAAGGGTAGTTACCTCCGCCAACCAAGTTGGAGGGGTTATGTTATCACCCCGATCTGTCTGTCTGTCTGTCTGTCTGTCTGTCTGTCTGTCTGTCTGTCTGTTAGTGTACAGGATTTCTCGAAAGGTTACAAATAGATTTGGACCAAACTCGGTATACCAAGTCTATTTGGTATAAGGAAGAACTGATTTCATTTTGTATGAAATCTATTGACAACTGTTGCCATGGCAACCAATTGATGAAATATTCGACCGGAGGTATGCGCTCATACAGAGTGCATATATAATATAATATATATATATATACATATATATATATATATATATATATATATATATATATATAATATATATATATTATATATATATATATATATATATATACGTATGTTTGATGAAATATTCGGGCGGAGGTATGTGCTCTACTGAGTGCCCCCCCCCCCCCCAGTTTGTAATGTGTGGTAATGGGAATAAGGGAAAGGGAAGGCTTAAGGGAGGGGAAATGGAGGTCTGTATTAAAGGGGAAAAAATGGTGTTGGTAAGGGAAGGGTGTCGGTAAGGGTGAGAGGAGGAGGAGGAGGAGGAGGAGGAGGAGGAGGAGGAGGAGGAGGAGGAGGGAGGAGGAGGAGGAGGAGGAGGAGGGAAAGGAGGTACCTAAGAAAATAGCTTTTTTTTATATTGGGTATGGTAATAAACTTTTTATAATTTTTTTAAGACGTACTTGCCCCTGTTTGGTATTTTGGGAAAGGGCGCCGTTTGTTTGTGTGTGTGTGTGTGTGTGTGTGTGTGTGTGTGTGTGTGTGTGTGTGTGTGTGTGTGTGTGTGTGTGTGTGTGTGTGTGTTAGTTTGTGTGTGTGTGTTAGTTTGTTTGTGTGTGTGTGTGTTAGTTTGTGTGTGTGTTAGTTTGTTTGTGTGTGTGTGTGTTTGTTTGTCTGTCCCTTTGTGAAGTCCTTTGTTTGTCATGGTAGAGATGGAAGTCCTTTGTTTGTCATGGTAGAGATGGAAGTCCTTTGTCCTTTGTGAAGTCCTTTGTTTGTCATGGTAGAGATGGAAGTCCTTTGTTTGTCATGGTAGAGATGGAAGTCCTTTGTCCTTTGTGAAGTCCTTTGTTTGTCATGGTGGAGATGGAAGTCCTTTGTTTGTCATGGTAGAGATGGAAGTCCTTTGTTTGTCATGGTGGAGATGGAAGTCCTTTGTTTGTCATGGTGGAGATGGAAATCCTTTGTCCTTTGTGAAGTCCTTTGTTTGTCATGGTGGAGATGGAAGTCCTTTGTTTGTCATGGTGGAGATGGAAGTCCTTTGTTTGTCATGGTAGAGATGGAAGTCCTTGTTTGTCATGGTAGAGATGGAAGTTCCTTTGTCCTTTGTGAAGTCCTTTGTTTGTCATGGTGGAGATGAAGTCCTTTGTTGTCATGGTAGAGATGGAAGTCCTTTGTTTGTCATGGTAGAGATGGAAGTCCTTTGTTTGTCATGGTGGAGATGGAAGTCCTTTGTTTGTCATGGTAGAGATGGAAGTCCTTTGTCCTTTGTGAAGTCCGTTGTTTGTCATGGTGGAGATGGAAGTCCTTTGTTTGTCATGTAGAGATGGAAGTCCTTTGTTTGTCATGGTGGAGATGGAAGTCCTTTGTTTTGTCATGGTGGAGATGGAAATCCTTTGTCCTTTGTGAAGTCCTTTGTTTGTCATGGTGGAGATGGAAGTCCTTTGTTTGTCATGGTGGAGATGGAAGTCCTTTGTTTGTCATGGTAGAGATGGAAGTCCTTTGTTTGTCATGGTAGAGATGGAAGTCCTTTGTCCTTTGTGAAGTCCTTTGTTTGTCATGGTGGAGATGGAAGTCCTTTGTTTGTCATGGTAGAGATGGAAGTCCTTTGTTTGTCATGGTGGAGATGGAAGTCCTTTGTTTGTCATGGTGGAGATGGAAATCCTTTGTCCTTTGTGAAGTCCTTTGTTTGTCATGGTGGAGATGGAAGTCCTTTGTTTGTCATGGTGGAGGATGGAAGTCCTTTGTTTGTCATGGTAGAGATGGAAGTCCTTTGTTTGTCATGTGGAGATGGAAATCCTTTGTCCTTTGTGAAGTCCTTTGTTTGTCATGGTGGAGATGGAAGTCCTTTGTTTGTCATGGTGGAGATGGAAAGTCCTTTGTTTGTCATGGTAGAGATGGAAGTCCTTTGTTTTGTCATGGTGGAGATGGAAGTCCTTTGTTTGTCATGGTGGAGATGGAAGTCCTTTGTTTGTCATGGTAGAGATGGAAGTCCTTTGTTTGTCATGGTGGAGATGGAAATCCTTTGTCCTTTGTGAAGTCCTTTGTTTGTCATGGTGGAGATGGAAGTCCTTTGTTTGTCATGGTGGAGATGGAAGTCCTTTGTTTGTCATGGTAGAGATGGAAGTCCTTTGTTTGTCATGGTGGAGATGGAAGTCCTTTGTTTGTCATGGTGGAGATGGAAGTCCTTTGTTTGTCATGGTGGAGATGGAATCCTTTGTTTGTCATGGTTAGAGATGGAAGTCCTTTGTTTGTCATGGTGGAGATGGAAGTCCTTTGTTTGTCATGGTGGAGATGGAAAGTCCTTTGTTTGTCATGGCAGAGATGGAAGTCCTTTGTCATGGCAGAGATTGAGTCCTTTGTTTGTCATGGTGGAGATGGAGTCCTTTGTTTGTCATGGTGGAGATGGAAGTCCTTTGTTTGTCATGGTGGAGTGGAAGTTTTCCTTTTTGTCCCCTTTGTGAATCCTTTGTTTTTTCATGGGAGATGGAAGTCCTTTTTTGTCATGGGGATGGAAGTCCCCTTTTTTTGTCATGGTAAGATGGAAATCCTTTGTTTGTCATGGTAAAAGGAATTTTTTTTG